>CM076572.1:893442876-893702382 GCA_034641835.2 Pinus albicaulis | reverse complement strand
CATCCAAGAACATCCAAGAGTCAATCCAAAAGCATAACACAAGTATTTCCTTCAAAGCTCATATGACCAATATATTACTTCTCTTCTCAAGTTCAGCTTTGTTTACAAATGAGAGCTTGTGGAATATATCGACTCAAGTGAGGAAAACCTCATGGTTCAACTTGCATCCTCATTGGCCTAATCAAAATATCTAAACTTGTCCTTGAGGCTTTGCAAAGCCCAAGGCACAAAAATATCTCATAAAATATCTAAAAATTGCTAAAAAAGGGAATTTAATTGACTTTGCATCATTTTCCAAGTGTAAAAATAGCTAAACGCACATTTGGAAAAAGCAGTTTTTAGAGGTTCAAAAATTACAAAAATACTTCAAATTTATATCAGAAAAAGGTCCCCCGACTTGCCGGAAACATTTGGCAGCCTTCCTGATGTCTAAATGAGGCTCATGATAGCTCGTTGGAAAGCTCTGAGTGTCTACCTTCCGGTGCAACTGAAATTTCTCCAATCCGTTGCCTGAAAGTCCTCCAAATCTGCACCTGTGTGTAAAAAGCCAGAAAATTACAGTCTGCTGATAGATCGGGCAGAGTGTGCAAAATGCGAGCCTTTTTCGCTGTTTTGAAGGGGAAAATGATCTCCAAATGCTCTGAAAATCGCTGAGGACATGCTCATGAAATTATGGCATCTGATGGTACCATTCTCCTCCCTTGACGAATCCTCAAAATGAAATGGCGAATTTATGAGTTTTTGACCAAAAACCCAAAAATGCCAAAAAACCAAAAGTTGTCAAAATGGGCCCAAAATTGGTATGCATGATCCTCAAGGGTCCTTAGCAACATGCTCCGAAGCTGAAGCCAAAATATCAAGTGCTGATGTGCCTTTCTTCTCTTTCCGTGTCGGGCGCTTCCCCTTTTCTTCCTTCAGTTTCTCTTGGGTGGCCTTTAGCTTGCGCCGAGCAAACTGATTCAACTTTTGATAGTGCTGTGTCATCTTCTTTTGCAGCTCCAGGTCTCTGTTTTCCTTTTCAAGCTTCATCTCCAGGTGTTTATTGTCTCTTTATAGCCATGCCTCCTTATTTTCTTCAATTTCTTGCTCAAGTAGTGCACTGAGGGGAAAGGATTGAAAATGGGCTTGTTCTTCTTCTGTTTGCTTTTCCAGGGCTATTTTAAGCCCTATGGTTCTAGGCCTCTTCCGCCTAGGCTGGTATTCTTCTTTATCTTCATCAAACTCGTCGATAAGCTCCTCTATCTTCACTTGTGCTTTAGCAGCCTCATTCTTGTATTTGATTGCTCGTGCTTCATGGACAACCACATGGACATTCATTTGTTTATTTTGGATCTCCAGGAAATGATTGAAGGTATTTGCCCGATGAAGGTCATTCTCCAATGCTTCAATTTGACCCTCTTGATGGATTAGAAGGTTTTCAAGAATGCGAGCTTCATTATCGCTGTCATCACTTTGGATTGGAATGACAGCCAATGCACCTCCTTGTTCTTGACTTTCTCCAATATTGTCTTTCCCTTTGCCCTTGAAGGCTAACCTTGCACTCTTCCTCCTTGGCATGCTAGTGAGAGGTTCCTTGGGTGATTTTCTTTTGCTAGGGACAATTTTTGTCACTTTTGGAGTGGTAGCCTTAGGCCCTTTCTTTCTTGTTGTGCTGGGCTTTGTCTTTTTAGGAGAAGGAGGCACAATTGCTTTGCCCTTGTCATCTTCTTGAAACTGCTGCTCTCCTTGAGGCTGTTGTGTGTCTTCTTCTTATTGTTCAAACTGTTGCCCCTGTTTACCAACATCAGGCTGTTGTTCTACTTCAATCCCTTGTTTAATTTGTGGTTCAACCTGCTGCCCCTTTTCACCAAAATCAAGTTGTTGATCTTCCTCTTGCCCCTGCTGTTCATTTTCACTGAGATGCTTCTGTTCAACACTCTTTTCTTCTTGCCCCTGCTACTGACCTTCACCACTATCCTGCTTCTGTTCCTCATCTTCTGTTTGCTGCTCTTCATCTCTTTCTTCTTGCTCATGCCCTTTCTCTTCTTGCTGTCCACTTCCCTCTCCTTCTCCATGCTGTCCTGACTGTTCTGTGGTAATCTTGAGCCTTCTAGGAGTAGGCCTGCTGGACAAAGGTACAGGGCGATGAATAGGCTGGGTGGAAGATATATGGACAAGAGGAACAGTGGAGAAATCCAGGTGACTGATAAAAACATCCCAAGAAATCCCTTTCTTCTCCAACTGATGTAGAATGATAATTTTGATTAGAGAATGATGGAAAATGGAAGCTATTTGCAGAGATGGAGTCTTCTTTTGGACTAAGGATTCCATATTCTCGATGCTTTTGCATAAAAAGTAAGGGAGATTGAGCTGCCTAGTTCTAGTGAAATGCATCAATAGTCGGACATGATAGGCATAAACTCGAGTAAATCTCCCTTCACAAGTAAAATACTTTATTATGACCTTCATTAGAGGAGCATAGCTGTCAAGAAGATAAGAGAAAGTAAAAATAGCAGTGCATGTATCTCTGTGCTCGGGCTTGATGAAAGGCTTATAGTCATTCAAGTCTAGATGGGCCTGTTTGAACCATTTCTCACCATGATATGGAATTTTGGTGGCTTTAGACACTGACCTAGGGGAAAACTTGAAATCAAGGACTGCTACCTGGAAATGTTTGCTTTGGAACCTCAGGGCGCATAGTTGTGTCAAGGGCGAGAAACGTTTAACCTCTTGTACCTTCTGGCAGAAATCCAAACAACCTACCTCATGAAAATTGAAGAGGATGGATGGATGTGCATTGACTTCCTCTGTAGAGATTGGCTCATATATTTTATGTAAACCACTTCTTCTGTCTTTCCTGGGCGGCATTTTGGGCTAAATAAGTTCTTGAAGAACCAAACTGCCTCACTGTCCTTAAACTTCCTTCTTTAAGGTGAACTCTGTCAATTCACTGTTTTGATAGTGAACAATGTCTTTGGATGACTTGCTTTGTAGTTTTAGGTCAACAACCTATTTTTTATCTTTGACCAAGGTAAACTTCCTAACTCCACAATCCTGCCCTTGTCTAGTGTGTCAATCAATCAACAAAGCTCACACCATATACAGTCAACCCTTAGTGCAGACATCTAATCAATTTCACTGTTTATAGAACCAATGTGACAGGTCTTTAAAAATGCTTCAAAAAGTTCAACAAAGCCTGCAAGAGTTTTATCTTTTCAAATAATCAAGGCACCTTATCAATGTAAAACCCCTGTCTTTGTAGAAAAATTCCTTTGCTCCATCTGAATATCAACTTATCAAATAAGCTCGAAGAACAAAAGACAATCAAGTAGAATACACAGTGAACAACTGTCTTTTTCTGTGGTTTGTAGGGGTAACTTGCCCTTTGATGCCTTGAAGATATAAGATATCTTGTTCTTTGATTAGGAAAGGTGAAAACAACAGCTCTTAGTTCAACATATTCTCTTTTCCCTGTAGAGGACCTCATCAGCATATTAACATTTTACCACATTTTTAAACCACTGATACTTACACAGCAAAAACACATCTCTAGATATATGGTGACAGAGTTTGAAAATCTTTGTATGCTGTGATATTTAAAAATCTATAGAATGTCAAATGCTGGGCAGATCCCTTTGTTCAAAATGCTAACCCCTCAAAACTGGTTTATACACCTCCTAACTGTTCATGGCAGACTTTTAGCAGTTTCAAACAATGCATTTGCTAGATAGCTTAAACCGTGTTTTGTCATGGTAGTTGATCTGAAAATGGAATGTACTTGTTTAATTGTGCAAGGTATCCATTTCCCAATATATTTCAAATGATCTGAAATTGTGAGAATAAACTATTTCCCATACAGAGATGGACTGTAGGGGCATTCACTGGACATGTCACCTCTAAAGAGAGGATGAGTTCCAGAGGCTACCTGGCCCTCTACAGACTCTGTCTAAGGAAATAATAAATAAACACTAATATCAAAATCAATGAAAGTCTTTTGTTTTTGAATTCAGAGTGTTCATTGATCTGTTTTAAGTGTGAATAAGCAAGAATATAAGTTCTGCAATTTGTGTGAAGAGGTTTGAAGTTAAAACAACAAGTTTTGCTTCCTGTATAAACTTGATTTAGAAAAGCATGCTCATGAAATTTTACTATTTAAACTATCAAATTCTGGAAATAAACAGCCATAAAACACAGATGAACAGCAGATGTTTGTTTAAGCGGTTCACCCCTCTTCTGGGCTACCTCCGCTGGTCCAAAAGCCTCTAATTAGGCTCAGTCCTTTTTTGATTAAATGCTTCAAATGAAATTACATCTGTATAAACTTCTCAGATGAGAAAATAGACTGCTAAAACAGACTCAAAACATCCAAATCAGTAGAAATAGACTACAAATTCACCTCCATTGGAGGAAGGTAGCCCAATGCAGCAATCTTTCCCCTTGGCCCTGATGGCTTCTCTGTCAAAAGCGCTGTAAAATTCGCAGATACAATGCCCTGATGGCTCTGCAGACACCTCCAACAGCTCCAGAATGCTCTCTACACCCAAAATCAAAAAAAAATTCGTCTTCAAAGGCCTTCCCAATCAAAAGTTATGGCCCATTTACTGAACTGCCTGTTACACCTTGGGAATCTCCACCAAATGTGGAGGAACTATGGATAAACTCGACAAAATAGGCGGAAGCGCTCCAAATGGCGGAACCGCCAAGCTTATCCGCCGGTTGAAACGTTGGCAATAAATGTGAATGGTTATCGGTCACATGTCACGGCGGTGTTTATAAATATTAAACGGTTTTTGAATAAATGTTGAACGAATTGTATTTAATAACAATCGTTATATAATAAATAAACCCACTTCATAAACCTTATCCAAAGTTTGCCGCCGGTAAAACGCGCCGATGAGTTAAGGTCTCGGTTCTCCGCCTTGGTTCTGTGGGAAGGTCTTATGCAATGGGGGCTGGCCCTTAGGGGCTGGCCCCCTTCGGGCCCCGCCCAATCCAATACACATGTTAAATAAAACTCCGCCCACACAATATTCAATGATCAATACATAGATCCGTTGGTTAAGACTTTGGGTTGATATGTGTAAGGTCGGAGGTTCGAATCCGTCCGCCGTACAAAATTTTTTAACACTATTCCACTCGGCCTTGGGGCCACGTGGCGGCCTCCGGGCTAGCCACGTGGCACCCTATGATTGGCTGCCACCGAATATTCCTCGGAATATTCTGCGGAATATTCCACGGAATATTCCCAGAATATTCTGTGGAATATTCTTTTTTTAATAAAATTTTTTCCCAAAGTCCCATTTTGCCATTTTTTTAATGAAATTGACAAAACTTTGAAGCTGAATAACTTCTGCATACGGAGACCATTTTTCGAACCGTTCGCGGCACCAGAATCAGGAAGACGAGCACTATCCAGTCGATCTGTTTCGGAGCTATTCTGAGCAACTTCATTTTTAAGCATTTTTCATCAAGAGACTTGATCTCCTGATCACACCTCCCAAATGGGAAGCTTTTGGACCCTCAAAATCTTTCTGATTACTGAAACTGATGATGTGGAGACTGATTCTCCACTCTTCCACCTTTGAACAACTGAAATCTACCCGATTTCATCAACTGAAGCTTTTGAAGAAATGACAACCTGTCCCTGGAATCAACTGATCTACCATTGCTAAGATTGACGGAGTCATGACGCAAATGATTAAAATTTGCAGAACAGCAATAGTACTTTGCAGAAAATAAACTTTTTCTACATTGATCAAACTTCCAGAAAGATTTAAAACAACCTTCACCATGAAAATTGTTCCCATGGCGAATTGTACCATTCTGAAACCAACTTTTTCCCATGCTGAATTTTGTGTCCTTCTTGCTTGCACTGCTTTGCTTTGACACTTCATTCACTGCATTGGCTGAACCAGAAGGTAATTCGTGCAACACAACTTCATCTTCTTTCAAAGACGAACTGTTATCAAACTGAGACAAAGGATTAGCAACATCATAAAATGGAAAATGCTCAAAATCCGGTCGTTTCAACATCAACAAAGTTAGACTTTGACTTGCATTAACCAATCTTTTCAATTGACCTGCATGTAGTAAAGAAGATTCCATCTTCTTCTTGTGAGCTCTCACAATGTACTCTTTACCATCTTTGAACAAGTGATATTTGTTTTCATGGCGATGAAAGATGGCCTTCCTGTCAAACAAATAAGGACTTCCCAAAACCATACCTGAGATATCAAGCGGCACCACATCAAGTTCCACTGTGTCAACAAAGTGTGCAGTTATTGCAAAGCGCAATATGCACTTCCTTGAAACCTGCAAATTAGCATCCTTGCATATCCATCCAAGTGGATAAGGCTTCAGATGTGGAATGGTCTCAAGTTTCAGCTGCTTGACCAAATCTTCAGAAATAAGATTAGCTTGTGACCCACTGTCAAATAGTGTGTCAATTTTGGTATGGTGAGAAATTACCCTCACATGGAAAAGCTCTATTCTCCTCTTTTCATCAAGAGTATCTTTGTGACAATTCAAAGAGCTAGAACTAGGAATTGTGTCTTGCACCACTTCTTTCCCTTTTGTGTTCTTTAAAACCATGCCTATGCTTTTTGTCTCATCTCCTGAGTCTGACCCTAAGTCTTGCTCAACTGTTGCAACAATTTTTTCCTTTTCTTTGGTCTTGTTTTTGTTCTTGTACTTTTCTGGTTTCAGTTCAGGATGAAGCTTCCAACAATGATCTTCATCATGACTAGTCTTCGAACAGTTCTTGCAAAAGAACTTTCCTTTGTCCTTTCTTGAATTAGCAACTCTCTTCTTTCCTTTGTTTTTAAAAGTACTATCCTCATCAAAAGCATCAAAAGCATTCTTTCCTCTAGCTTCTAAATGTGTAGCCTGAACACAGACTTCATCTAAGCTAGTAGGATTAAACATAAGAATAGTATGTTGTAGATAATTGTGCAAACCACCTATGTATTTCAATAAGGTTTCTTGACTTTGTAAGTCTACCCCAAGTAGAAGTGCTCTCCTTCTAAATTCTTGAGTATAATCTTGCACATTTTGACCTTTAAGCTGCTTAAAATTTTGCCAATTCATGATAGCTTTCTGAATGTGAGCAAGAGGATAAAATTGTTTTTTAATGGCTGTAATAAACTCATTCCATGTTAGAGTTATCTTACCATGCTTTTTAATCTCCTCTCTAGTCCTGGCTTCCCACCAAACCAAAGCTGCTCCATCCATTCGCAAAGAGGCTAATTGGATTTTAGTTTCATCATCATGCAAATTTTGGATTCTGAGATAGACTTCCAGCTGTCTTATCCAATTATCCAACTTCTCTGCATTAACATCACCATTAAACATTGGCAACTCAAACTTCACATCAAGCTTCAACAAAGGATTTTTAAAAAAGGTTTTTGTTTTATGTGACTGATTAACAGAAGTAGAAGAGGATGATGTGGAGGAAGAGGATGACGATGGAGATGAAGGATCACCATTTCCTCCATTCCCTTTCTTAGACTCATCTTTATCTTTCTTCCCTCCTGAAGAACCTCCTTCTTCTCTTTGGTTTTTAGAACCTTCTCCAGCAATTTTGTCATTTCTCTCCTGGAATAGGATTCTAACCATCTCAGTCAAATCCAAGAGAGCTTTTCTAAAAACTCTGTCTTCTTCCTTGGGATCCACTTCCTCATGGATTTCTCCCTCTCTAGATGTCATGCTTGTGGCTGATTCTAAGGCTATGGAGGATGAAATGGAAGGTGGATGTAATGGCACTCTAGCCCTCCTTGGTTGAGGATTAATCTGTTCTCTAACCAGTTGACCTTCCCCTCTTTGCAATTTCAGCCTAGTAAGCATCAAGATTTGCAGAACTACACAATAAACTTGCACAAATCTCACAATCTTTTAAGGAAAACCTTGAGCTCCGATACCAACCTGATCTGAAAATGGAATGTACTTGTTTAATTATGCAAGGTATCCATTTCCCAATATATTTCAAATGATCTGAAATTGTGAGAATAAACTATTTCCCATACAGAGATGGACTGTAGGGGCATTCACTGGACATGTCACCTCTAAAGAGAGGATGAGTTCCAGAGGCTACCTGGCCCTCTACAGACTCTGTCTAAGGAAATAAGATATAAACACTAATATCAAAATCAATGAAAGTCTTTTGTTTTTGAATTCAGAGTGTTCATTGATCTGTTTTAAGTGTGAATAAGCAAGAATATAAGTTCTGCAATTTGTGTGAAGAGGTTTGAAGTTAAAACAACAAGTTTTGCTTCATGTATAAACTTGTTTTAGAAAAGCATGCTCATGAAATTTTACTGTTTAAACTATCAAATTCTGGAAATAAACAGCCATAAAACACAGATGAACAGCAGATGTTTGTTTAAGCGGTTCACCCCTCTTCTGGGCTACCTCCGCTGGTCCAAAAGCCTCTAATTAGGCTCAGTCCTTTTTTGATTAAATGCTTCAAATGAAATTACATCTGTATAAAGTTCTCCAATGAGAAAATAGACTGCTAAAACAGACTCAGAACATCCAAATCAGTAGAAATAGACTACAAATTCACCTCCATTGGAGGAAGGTAGCCCAATGCAGCAATCTTTCTCAGGGCATTTTATCTGCGAATTTTACAGTGCTTTTGACAGTGACTCCATCAGAGCTAAGGGGAAAGATTGCTGCATTGGGCTACCTTCCTCCAATGGAGGTGAATTTGTAGTCTATTTCTACTGTTTTGGACCTTCTGAGTCTGTTTTAGCAGTCTATTTTCTCATTAGAGGAGTTTATACAGATGTAATCTCATTTGCACCATTTAATCAAAAGAGGACCGAGCCTAATTAGAGGCTTTTGGACCAGCGGAGGTAGCCCAAGAGAGGGGTGAACCGCTTAAACAAATATCTGCTGTTCATGTGTGTGTTTTGGCTGTTTATTTCCAGATTTTGATAGTTTAAACAGTAAAATTTCATGAGCATGCTTTTCCAAAACAAGTTTATACAGGAAGCAAAACTTGTTGTTTTAACTTCAAACCTCTTCACACAAATTGCAGAACATATGCTCTTGCTTATTCACATTTAAAACAGATCATTGAACACTTTGAATTCAGAAACAAAAGACTTTCATTGATCTTGTTATTTGTGTTTATATCTTATTTCCTTAGACAGAGTCTGTAGAGGGCCAGGTAGCCTCTGGAACTCATCCTCTCTTTAGAGGTGACATGTCCAGTGAATGCCCCTACAGTCCATCTCTGTATGGGAAATAGTTTATTCTCACATTATCAAGAGGTCACTTGGAGTATTCAGTCAATTTGAAATTTTATGAAAATGGATACCTTGCACCCTTAAACAAGTACATTCCATTTTCAGATCACTGTCCACTTGCACCTTGCTTCGCACCTCCCTCTACGAGTTAGATCTTCTCCACCCTTCCTCTCATACCCCATCAATCCTTCACTTTAGCTGACCATGGCACCTAGGTTGTGGCAAAGAACCATCAAAGGAGGCCAGAGAGGTGCACTCCCTGGTTGCTACCACTGGGGGTCTCACAATCACTTGAAATCTGTTGAAGGATCCTCCTTGGGCAGTGACGTTAGAGAGGCTCCCCAAAGCCCCAAATTAGACCAGAAGGAGGAGGCCCCCACTCATGATTTGCAGAGAGGCCGAAGCGGACCAAGGATGTCCACCATTGCGCACCAGGGTCACCCCTTGCCCTGCAAAACTGAGCCTCTTCCGGCTCAGGAAGATGATGGGGATGACATAGATGTTTGGATAATGGACTCAGAAGGTACCTGGACGAGAGTCCCGGATGCCAAGTACCCCATGGCTCCCATCCTTTACGCACCGGTCTCCAGGCCTCCACGTCTTCCCACTGCTGAAGAGGAAGTTGCCGCATAGGCAGACATCTGTTGCATAGTGGAGGAAGATCCAGAGAATGATGATGATGCCGAAGACCCACGACTGCGCAGTAGCGCAGCGCTTCTTAGTTTTTTGTCATGCTTGCTATCTCTTCCTAATTTTTTGTCATGCTTGCTATTATCACAGAATTTCCGTTTTCACTGGTGCTACAACACATTTTGTAATTTTCTGTTTCATGTACTTTCCAGGCTAGTTTCCTCCACGAAGGCAGCTCCATAGTTGTGCAACAAAAGCTGGAATTGATTAAGGACAGCTTACCAAATCAACCTATAGCATATACACTATGTAGTGTTTTATTTTCGAATTAATATAGATTAGCCTAAAAAAACCATAAAATTTAAAAATTGATTTATACATATTTTTGTCTAATTTAAACTAGCTTTATAACCATTAAAAAATTTGTATGAAGGTTGACAAGGCAGAATTTTACGGGAGATATATAGAGGAAAAAACTCTGGAGACATCGATCTGCTTTGCCAGCGATAATAGCAAAAAACTGTAAGCCTGCACATGGATGCAGTATGTAAAAATATCCTTTTCAGCCCCAAAAAAAGCCTGGGCACTAACGGATTTGTCAAACTAGTTGAGCTTTTGGTTGTTGTCCAATTCGGTGAAAATAGGGTCAAATTTGATATAATGATATTCCATTAGTTAAATTGTATTGCTAGTAACTCTGAAATATTTGTTCGCAATATAAAATTAATATTTCTTTTGTTTGTAATTCTAATTGTTTTCAATTAGTTAAAGAAAACATTTCAAAAATAATCACAACTTTTATAGCATGTATAATAATCATTTTACTATAAATTTAGATTATTATTATTTTTATTTTTAAAGTATAAAAAATAATAACTTCTCGCAATGATCTCGATAAAATATATCCAACTACCCACTCAAATATATCAATAAGTTATGACTCACAAAGAACCAAAATGTCCTCATCTCACCAAAGTGTGTTATGGGATTGTATGTCATAGAATTTTCTATTATTATTATAATGAAATTAAAATAAATATTTTATTTTAATTTTATTGCAAAAACAATAAAACAAAACTATTTTTAAAAGATTTGTGTTTATGTACTAGTTTGATTGAAAAATGATTTGTTTTAACACTAAGAAAAAAATAATTCTTCTAGAAACTATTTTTTTTAGATATCTCATATATAGATGTATGTATATTAATTTTTTTTTAATAGTATTTTGATCCTTAATAAATTTTTATGATATATTAATGTTATAAAATTTAAACATTATTTATCAATAGTAATAGTATGTGTAGAAGAGATTGCACTTTTTAAACATCATTTCATGGAAATTAAGACTGTTTTTGTAACTTGATCAAATAATATTCATATAAATTAAAATTAAAATTGTTTTATTTCATTGTAAAGTTGCATCTATTTTAATTTATATAATAACAAGTGCTACATAGTCATTAGTCCTTGTAGCTTAGTTTAAATATAATTATTAGAGTATGATTTATCTTTAGTTTAAATATAGTTAATTGGAGTCTCATCTGCACTCTGAGCTTATCAATTAAAGGCTTCATTAAAAAAAAAAAAGATACGAAAGTGAAAATGTTTTGATGAAATGTTGATTTTTAGTGAGAATTCTACCTCATTGGTTGTAATGAAGCATTTTAAATTTATTTATTTGGCATTGTTTAGTTCAAATTGATATGGAGAAACTTAGTTTCCACTGAATGAGATGTTAATGCCAATAAACTTGTTTTGCATAACCATTTGTCTCCTACATAGTTCAAGAGAATTGTACATGATTGATATAGAGTTGAATGCAATTGTGTTTGTAGCAGTGAAGGTAGGGGATATGGAACAAAATTTTATTTTATCTTTCAAATGACATCCTATTTTAAACATGAGTGTTTTCTTTTGCAAAGAAAAATGGAGTTGAGATGATTTGTAAATTGTGATTTAGTTTTAAACTATTTGTTAAATGAAATTGTAAAGACAAGTGAATTAATATTTATGAATAACACACAGTAACAATTTCTTTACTATTAATTTAACAACTAAATTATAACTAGCATAGTTATATAAATTAAATCACTAGTAACTATAAATAGATATCAAAACAATTAATTTCTAATCAAAATATTTAGTTCCTAAAACATTTCATATCATCAAAATAAAAATCATTAAAAATAAATAAATATTAAAATAAATAAAATATATCATTAGTCATTTTCAAATATTTTCCAAATATTATGCTTTTGTCTATGATTTGTGATTTTGTATTAAATTGACTAAATTTGACACATTCACTTTCAATAAAGCTAGGAATAAAGTTGTAATAGATTAAACTCCTTTAACAAAATTCATAGATTAACTTTTTTGCATGGTAACCAAGACCAATATTTTGTGTGCGGTTCAAGGAAAGAAGGTAAAACAACTTTAAATGTCGAGAAATTAGGTAAAACAGGCGGTTGCATAATTGTTATAGGCATTGGGCTTTATTCGTTTGTGGTATTATGTTAGGAATCTGTAATTTATTAGCAAGATTGGCAGAGTCCAATTACAGAAACAACATCGTTTCAACCAACTTTGGGATTCTAGGATTTAGCCCTCCTGAATCCGGAGAGGGATCTCTCCAATAAGTGCAAAGATGGATTTTTCTTTGAAGTTTGGAGTTTATGATATTAGGCTAGTTATGAAGGCCAAGGGTTTGTTTGTTTTTTGGATGGTTGAGCATGATTACTGTCCAAGGTGGAAAGTTCTGAGTGCAAAAAGTTTCAAAGGTGAGAAGTTGTAGGCAATCAGAATAAGCTTCGGTAAAAAAGGTAGACAATTACAGGTTTTAGTCCATTGGGCTATGGAGTCATAATAGGGTTTAATTGGAACAGCAAGAGGCAAGAGTGGTCCATGGGGCAAGTCATCTATGTTTAAGGATCTCTTTGAAGATTTGATTTATGGAATGGAATGATACAATAAGAAAGATGAATAAACAGATGCAAAAACAAGAGCAGCCCAGGATCTGATAAGTACTTTTAAACTAGTCAGCCTTTGACATGGACTCAAGAAAAACATAAAAGTAAACTAGGATCTGGTAAGTACTTTGAAACTAGCCAGCCTTTGATACACTTTCAATAGAAAACATCATAAACTAAGGGAAACTTGAAGGCAACTTTTGGAGTAGAAACTAGCGGGTCGGGCTCACCACAAATCCTCTCCTAGTTCTTCTTTACTTGGTTACTTTCAAGACAAATACAAAGATAACAACAGAATGGCCTAAGATCTGGTAAGTACTTTGAAACTAGCCAGCTTTTGACACATTCAAAGGGGAACAATCAAATAGTATGTGGGATCATACTGGGACCAGGGCTCACCATATCTTCCTCAGTTCATCTTCACTAAACATGTACTGAAAATAACATCTAAAAATAACATTCAGTTAAGACAATAAGACGAGGGAACGCCAACATTCCTATGCTTAAACTGAATTAAATCATTCTTAAATAACACAATTTATAAGAAAACATTCAGATAAAGATTTTGAGTTAGAGAAGGTTAAGTAGGTCCTAAATCTATGCATGTTGTTCTTTATAAGAGAATATGAAACACAGATGAAAACATAAACAAAAATAACAAGTTACAATTAGAGAAACATCACCGTCAACATAGACCAGGATCCCATAAATCAGCTTGTATTGATGCTTCAAACCAGTTACAACTTTAAGTCCAGTGCTTTAATTTAGCAACCATCTACACATCTCAGCCTAACCTATCTATCACCAACAGAGCTCCAAGAGCCAGTGAATACTATGTACAATCAGAAGTTTTTGCTCAAATGTATATCAAAGTTCTACAACCAACCCCTCGCTCATCTTCTGCTGAAGTATTTATAGAGAGATGAGGAGGTGAGATCTGATAAAAGATCTCAATTACAATTAATACAGAGTTAATGTCTTCTTAGCCCTTGGGGGCTCAATGAATAAACTGTACAGGTGTCTCACTGTATTAATTGATTTACACTTATGAATTAAGCTTGGTGGGAGCTTAGTTGACCTTTGAGGCTCTGTGTGACGCTAGGGTTACTCTGCAGATATCTTTGTCATTAAGTTTTATTGCAGAAGTAACCTTTCCGGCTGTGTTGAGGCGAAAATCTTCTTTCGATCAATAACTTCGGCCTCTGATTGAATACTTTGAGGAACAGGTGGCGCTGTGGTAGCTGAGGAATCAATTTGCCTCATATTGTGGCGGTGGAAGCATTCCAGCTTGATAAAACACTTTAGGTTTTCTGTAAACTGTGTTTTATTTGGGGATTAGGCTTTTGATAAGTATCTTAGACGTAATCCTCACAAATCTGTCCTTTAATCTTCTGTTCTGGTGCATTTAAGTCTTCGACGCTGATACTCTTTGACGGTGTTAAATCCATGCTTTTCTTGCTGGTATGCAGGGCTGCGCAGGGTCGATAGGGCATCCATGCCTGAGGAAAAACTGAGGAAACTTGAATTTCCACCCTGTGAATAATTTCCTTTGACGAATCGAAGACGGGAGGGTCGTCACCCTCCGCCTCTGAATCTTCTTCGAAAACTGCGAGAAAATGATAAAAACCCTGCAAAATACGAAAACTTATTAAGAAATCCTGCTTTTATAGGTTGACTGCATCGGAGGATGTGTGAAAGAGCGGGACCGTTGGATGGCATCATCCAACGGTCGAGATTAATCGGGGAGATCATAGAATGGGCGGAAGAAAAATTAAATCTGAACCGTCGATCGTGCAGAGATCGATGGTCAAGATTGAACGAGGCGGTTAGAGGAGAAGGATGAATTTGAACCGTCGATCGCGCAAAGATCGATGGTCGGGATTGGGCAATGGAATGTCAAAGGGAGAGATCGGGCGATGAATCGTGGGCCGTCGATCTGCAGATCAGATCGACGGAAGAGATTAAATTGCCGCTATACGATGGCCCGGCTATCGCGCGTGCACCTTTGTTAACCATCGAGCAACTTTGGTGAGCGATCACCGTTGGATCAGTGGGCCCAGATCAAACTATCCATAGCGATATCGCTGGGTGTCCTGGTCCGAACATTAACGCGCGATGGACGATGGATGGATGACAATTTTCAAATAGTACAAGGGACACGTGTTGAACGGTGTATGGAATCGCTTGCCGTTGGGAGAAAACAGCGTTTTCCTGAAGGCGGTGCGATGAATACCGCACGGTATTTGGAGTGGAGGACAGCTGGCAGGGACCACTGGGAGACGTCCTCCGCACCGTCGGATCTGTGGATTAGATTGACGGTCGAGATCGCTCCATAATTTTGCACGGGCGGAAAAATTAAAAATGAATTTTTCAACGGTTTAAACAAATATCAAAGGTTTTTTAATGTTTTTCAAAGAAATATTTATTTGAACCGGTTAAGCGCCCGACCGCTCAGCACGCGGTCATGGTGCCAGGGTGCATGGACAAAAAGGGTTAAGGACCTGGCCGAAGGGGGCTTAAGTCCAAAACATAGAAAATATGCATTTTTATTAATTTTTCAACGTTTTCAAAGGGTTTCAAGGGTTTCGGTATAGTTAAAAAATGGGTTTTTAACTATGGGAAAGTGATTTTCATAAATGGAAGAAGAGGATTAATGAAAACAAGGGAGTTTTTATGGAGAAAAAGGGGAGAAAATGAAGGTTTGAGAAGGAGGAAAAATGAAGGTCTTGCAACAGTCTTTCATTAGGAAACAACAGAACTTCAGAATCTTTTAGGAAGTAAATATCAGTGCAGATTTGGACAAAGGCAGGAGGCCTTCAAGAGTCTTTCAAGAGCCAAAAATTTTTGTCATAGAAAATTGTTCCTTGAAGGCTCAAAACAGATTTAGCCACCTTTTGATATAATCAATTTTACAGGTGGTTAACATATTCCTCGAACTCTCTTGTTTATTCCTTTCTGGCTCTGGTTGTTGAATTTCGCGGTGGTTGGATCTGTTCAGAGTTGTTTCAAGTGCTTCAGGCTTCTCTGGTATGTACAGTCCTCACACTTGGCTATTCTGGTTGCTTTCGTGATTGGTACCCTGGTTGATTTCGTGATGGCTTTTATTCTTGAAATTATTCTTATTGTTCGACCTCTTACTGTTATTCCCTATTTTCGAAGCCCGAAATCGCATTTTCTTCATAGTTATGGTATTTATTATGTGTCTCTGCTTAAGGGGTTACGAATTGTTAGTTATCTGATTTCTCTGTTACAACATTGTATGGACTCGTATGGGTTAACTGCTTCTACTCTTAGCCATTGTGTACTCACATTGCGACAGAGTATAACCACCTAGTTGTCTCGCCTTATCTCTGACTTCGGCCTTGTTTCTATATCCTGGTTGGAACGTTCATCGGTTAATTCCATAATAGCCAAGTCTCTCTTTTGTTTCCATAATATTTACCAATCTCGGTTTTATCCCCTACCTGAATTTTTGTTTCCAGATTTTATGGCTCGGACGAAATCTGGGCAGAGTGCTGGGCATCGTCCTGTTCGAACCCATCCAGTTGCAAAACGAGGGCATAAATATCATGTGGAAACCATGGAAACTCTAGCTGCCACCTTCGAGACCTCTACCCCTGAGGATATCAAAGCTACAATTGCAAATTGGGAGCAGGATTCTGCAGCAGAAGATAAAGATATCACTGACCAGCAGGAAAGTATGGATTTCATCTTGGACCCAGGTAATACTAGGGGCAGAGTCTCCCTCTTTCAACAATCAGTGAAAACTTACTGGAAGCTGAAGTGTGTGTTGGCGAGAGCAATTGCAAGCCTTCAGCAAAAAGAAACTCAATCTTATTCATTTGTTCTTTTCGAACTTCACTCACTGAAGCAGGAGATGCATGAGATGGTAACGATCCAACATCAACAAAATGTCAGAATTGGAAATATGGAGCAACAGCTCCGCCTTCTTCAGGATGCAAAACCTTCAGGATTTCCTGTCAATAATCCAAATTTTCCTATTTGATCTGATGTCAAATCTGCTTCTCTTTTTTGTCTTTTTGCATGAATTTTGTTGACAGGATCTATCAATGCTGCTTTATATGTAAATACTATGGTCATAGTAGAGTAGCACTAGCTGCTACTGATCGGTTAAAACAGTATAAATTCTGGTTAGCTTTCAACTCGTTAAGGTGGCCAACAGACTCGGTTTCCTTCGGGTGGGTTGAGGCACCACAACTGCTGATGTTTATATTTTTGCAACTTGCCCATTTTAATAGAAAATAGCAGGTCCTACCGAATTTACAAAAAAAAAAACTTTAAATGTCGATCAATCTCTAGTTCTGCAACCACCTGAAGCCTAATATGGAACCTCAAATTGGGTTCTTGTTGTTGTGCACTGGTAGAATTAGTTCTAGTTCTGCAACCACTTGAAACTTAATATGGAACCTCAAAGTGGGTTGTTGTTGTTGTGCACTGGTAGAATTAGTTTTGATCCCATACCCAAACCTCTGCACCCTAGAATTTGAATCCCCTAAAATGAAATGAAGAGCTCCATTGCATTGCATTGGAGTTTTTGCCACCAAGTGTCCACCTCTATTGGAGTTTCAAATCCTTTACCTTGCAAGAACAGTTATCTGACATTATTCACAAACACAAGGATTAAAAAAAAAAAAAACTTATTGAATTCTTGAATTCAATTTCTTGACATCTTGGAAGCAACAATTATAAAATCTATGCATAAATGAATTCAACAAAGTTAAGAAAGAAATGCTCCAGAGATCCTAAAAATTAGTAATTATATATTAATAAAACTCTCTTAATAAAATTTGGAAAAAAATGCTCACATGGTTCTGAAAAATAATAACTAATATCATAATAGTAATTAATTATAAAAAGCTACGTATAAACTAGAAAAAAAAAAACCTATGATTAATGGAATTGGAATTGAAAATAGAGAAGAAAAAAACATAGAAAAAGATGAAAACTAATATAAGTCAACGTAAAAATTAATAAAACAAAAAAATCTAAACAAAAAATATTGGAAAAAGTATTTTTAATTATTTTTTCTCAAAAAAAATATAATTCATGAAAATATAAATAAAAGAAAAAAAAATCAAAATAAAAAGGTTAAATAAAAATGAAATAAAATTAAAAACAAATAAATTATTAGTTAATAAAAAATGAAAGTTATTAAACAACACCATATCAATTAAATAATAAAAAAAAATAACAAAAATTGAATTTCAAATGTTAAACTATGGATAACTGTCAAAATTTTTTGGTAAAAAACAAATTAATACGTAGTGAAAGACAAAAATGAATCTCAAAGCACTAGTCTAACAATCCGACATTTTTGTCCTGAAAATTATAGAAATTCAGACAAGATTTTAATATTTGAAAATCTAGGTTGCAGCGATCAAACTTCACTATCGGTTTTTGATGGTGTTGAATCTATTTCTACTATAAAAACATGATTCAAACAAAATTTCTTCAAATTTTTTTATTTCCCCCCCTTCATAAACATCTCCTCTGCCAAATATATACAAATAAAACAATAATTTATTATAAATTTGCATTTGCTTTAATTTACACATTAATTAAACGCTATGGGAAATCAAAACTTCAATTTTGAACACTTCACTTTTCAAAATTAGTGTGACTAGATAATGCATTATCTGATATCAATTAAAAAATAACTATTTAAATTTAAATTGGATTGAAAATTTGAGATATTTAAATTTACGTGCAGTGACCTAGAATATTTAAATTGGTTTTATGTTTTTGTGAATTTAAAATTAATCGAAACGAGCTTATCATCTTTTGGGACAGGGATATCCCAGAATCACACTTGTAAACAATATCTATATTGTTCCCATTCAATCTCATACTGTCCCGGAATATCAATCTGCCAAGCATGCGACCATATGAATGGAGAAAATAGTGTAAAGAATAAATTTAGTTTTACCATCAGCCCCTCTACTTGTTCATGATATGTCATTCTCTCTCCTATTCTTCCGACACCTTTTTTCTTCTTTGTCATGTTACATGTTAATTACTGAATTTAATTGGTCGTCGTGGCACCCATCCACCTCCTATTTTCTTCTGTCATGTTACATGTTTATTAAATTTCAATATTTGCCCTCGTGGCACCCCATCCTATTTGCTTTCCATTGTGGAGCTTGCAACTAGAGAAGCAGCACATGCTTTCCATTGTGTAGCCTTTCAGTTGAGGAAACCGCTTCCATTACTGAATTTAATTGGTCGTCGTGGCACCCATCCACCTCCTATTTTCTTCTGTCATGTTACATGTTTATTAAATTTCAATATTTGTCCTCGTGGCACCCCATCCTATTTGCTTTCTATTGTGGAGCTTGCAACTAGAGAAGCAGCACATGCTTTCCATTGAGGAAACCGCTTCCACTCCTGATATCTGCATGTGAAAGCGAAATCGTCGATCTGCATTTTTCTACTTTTCTGCTGTTCCCCAAGGTCATCATCGACGGAAATGTACCGTACTACATCATTTATGCAAGCTTGTATTTATAAAAGTTTTAGGATGCTATGGTAATTAAAGTAAATTTTATTTGGTTAATTTATTAATTTATTAATGATGTTTAGGGTTTCAATAAGTTATGGTATTCTCATATTATGAAGCATATTTAAAAGTATCAACAATCCATTATAACATGTATTTTGGTCATTGTGAGGACATGGTAAAAGGGAGGAGATTATAAAAAGGTTGAAGAGTTTGCTAGTAACATAAGAAAAGGCCTACCCATTTCTTTGTGGATATAGTCTATATTGTAAATTTTGTCTCTTGTAAATTTGTTATGTTTTATGATTATGTGTACTTGTCTTATTTTTATTACTCTCTCTATTCTTATAACACTTGTATCAAAGCTATGGCAACCGAAGTGTGGATTTGTTTGATATTTTCATTATAGCAATCCTTAACAAGTAAAAGTGAACTTTTTCTTGACTACTTGATATTCTACCATCAGAGTGGTGCAGAAGAAACATGGTGGACCCATCTCTCAATGAGATCAAGAATGGTTTTGATCTATGGGCATGTTCTCTACAAGCTAAAAAGAGCCCTTCATGTCTCAAGGATGTTGCTCCTCATAAATTGAGAGTCAAGGAAAGTGGTTTCATGATGGCTCACATGGATCTATTATTCAGGTATACATGTTGTAGTGATAGGTATATTTGTATGTTGGCTTGAGGTTAATTTGTTGTAAGGCCTATTATTCAAGAATACATATTGTAGTGTAATAGCCCATGGAGTTATGTATGATCAAGCTATGGAATAGACCACTTGACTAGGTACAAGGGTAAAAATTGTATTAATATATACAATTTACTAAGTAGAAGCATATAACCTTTCATAAGTATTTGAGGTCTTAGTAGCTAATTGTTGATTACTTGGTTCATATGAAATTTAGTCACTATCCCGTATTCAAACTTCATAGAAAAATGTTAAAGACAAAAGACACCTACTTCCTATTTTTCTTATGATAACATGCCACATCTCATATTTTGAGCACTACCATGATGATTGATTTCATTAATAACCGAGTGATTTAAATAATACAGTGACTGACCTGGTTTCATTAATAACTGAGTGATTTAAAGAACACAACAAATGACCTGGTAGCATGTTAATCTTGGAATTGGAATGATTAAAGCCAGTAAGACACAACCAGTACCGAAACCATTAGTTCCTTCTCTACTCGGAGGGTAAGTGATTGTGAGGCCTCTCTCATGGGGGCATCTCCTTTTGGTGTAATGGTATGCCGCGCGGATAAAAAATGTGATGAGGACCTGTCGAGGGCGAAATCGGTAAAAGATGAAGCGGCTGAAGAAGCAGACGAAGAATAAGAAGAGGCGCCGCTAAATTTAGCACGAGTAGGCTAGAGGGTTCTGTGAACAACAAAGTTAAAAGTCGAGGAAGAAGCAGAATGTAGGGAGAAATGGCGTGTAGGAGAGTGGGATCTTGAAAGGCCAAGGGTGAGGGGCATCATAGAGGTGCTGCTAGATCTACTTCTCCCCTCCATTTTTTTCTTCGAGGAGGGTTTTTCATTGAGCTAGGGAATCCATTCAATTTACCAACCATGGTCACTTTTGTGTGCCATGTTTTTACCGGACTGACAAACCTTGTGGGACCCGTTGTGTATTTAACCACTAGTCTCTTAAATAGTGAGCGGTGACAATGAAGTTTGACATTGAAAGGAAAAGTGTGGTGGCGCCATAGATGAAATTTTATCCTCACTCCATATAATTAGTTCAAACGTTTGTCAAAATATATTTGGTTCGAAGGGTGAAAATAAAGCTATTTGATTGGGTGTGTTGAACAGTGTTTGGCCACCCAACCTCACAAAGAAAACACCTCCAACTTAATTAACATCTATCCAACACTTTACTTGCTTGGAGATAAATTTTAGTAAAATGGGCAACTTGTATTTAAGGGTGAAATCCCGAAGTTGGGAAACACTTTTTGGCGGATGGTTAGAATTCGGGAGAAATTTTTTATTTCTCGGCCGAGAAAATAGTCAACTCAATTTCTCAACCGAGAGTTTTCAAAACTCTCGTCCGAGATATTTTAAATATTTCGGACGAGAGTTTGGTTGGGTTTAACGTGAGTTAAAATTCACTCGGACGAGAGTTATGCATTTTCTCGTCCGAGAGTTGTAATGACATAAACTCTCGGGAAGACTTTCGGACGAGAGTTTTTTAACTCTCGTCCGAGAGTTTTTTCAACTCTCGTCCGAAAGGTTTTTGAACTCTCGTCCGAGAGTTTTATTCTTATAATAAAAGCCCAAAATTCTTCATTCGCCAGGCATTCTGCACTGTCATTTTTGCGAATTCTTGGACTGTAGCTGTCGTTATCGCGAATTCTTAGACTGCAGCTGTCGAATTCTTGGACTGTAGCTGTCGTTTTCGCGAATTCTTGGACTGTAGATGTCGTTTTGAAGAGCTATTTTCTTTTTCGTTGAGATCCAGGTAAGCCTTTGTCTACCTTGAACTGTGCATCTGCCTTGAACTGTTACAATTTTTTGGATTGTGGATCATTTTACTTAAGGACTTGGATAGAGAAGTGAAATGAAAAGGACATAAATCTCAACGAGAATCAATACAAGATGCAGGAGAGGAGCTATTGAACTCTAGTTAAGCTATGGAGCTCCCAACCTTTTTTCCCCAATTTCAAAACCTTCTCAATGAAAGTCCTCACATGGAATATTAGAGGACCTAGCAGCAAAAAAAACAAAGATATTTATGGGATCAATTAAAAGAATAAATGTTGACGGTGGTTATTCTAAAAGAAACCTAACTAGCAGGGGATAAATTGACAAAGATTTTTATTTTTGTTGGCAGGGTTGTCAATCCATGGCAGTAGATGCACAAGGTAGTTCTCGCAGGTTGGATGTCTTGGGGAATCCCTAGGAGGTTGTCTTTAAAGACTGGTTGCAAGCCCACACATAATAAATGGATGATTATGATATTTGGCCACAAAAGACCTAGTTGCTTTAACAACAGTATATGGACCCCTAGTGCTAACAAAGATGCCACAATTTTTAAGTCAAATTTCGTTTCATAAAAGGTGTTTCCCATTTATATTATGGGTTTAGGGAGAGATTTAAATCTCATTCGGTCCCTGTGAGAGAAAAAACTTGGAGGCCTATGAAGGCTTGAACTAGTTTCTAACAATTTTAATAACCTTATAAAAAAGTTGAAGTTAGTAGATACACCTAGGGTTAATGGTAATTTTTCTTGGAATAACAACAGGAGTGAAAGACATGAAATACCCAGTTGTTTAGTTCATTTACTCATAACCGAAGAATTCTTACAAAGGGATATTTTCAGAGAGGAAACCATCTTGCCTTGTCTAGGGTCAGACCATTGGTTGCTCAGACTAGAAATAGACTTAAAGGAAACACCAAAAAAACAGTTGTTTCATTTGGAATGTCTAGGGTTTTAACGAAGTTAAAATAAACATGGTTATTGAGAACCAAGGAGGAAAGGTTTTCAATTTTCACTTTGCCCAGTAGGTCTACTACGAGGTTGGAGATGTCCTCAATGACCATCATTCACAACAACAGAACCAACAACATCAAGATCCCCATAAACATCATAGTCTCAATTGCAGAGATTAAGATGAAAGTGATGACCATCATTCACAACAACTGAACCAACAACACCAATGTCACCATCAACATCATAGTCTCATTTGAATAGATAAAGATGAAAGTGATGAACATCATCCACTTATGAAATCTACACCTCACATTGATGACCATTAGAAACTTATGAAATGGAGAGGGGACATGGTGAATCTTATGATTCAATTGGTTTGTTTTTTTTATTGAGGAATGTAATAGGAACAAGTCTAGTGCTCATGTGATGAAGAGAAAGTGGAAATATATTTCCAAAATATTGAAGGAGAAAGGATTTCATATTTATTGTCAGCAGTGCAAAGATAAATTCAATGACATGAACAAGAATTTTAAGGCACTAAATGATGTGCTTGGAAGAGACACATCAAAGGTTGTTGAGAATCATCATCTCATTTATTCTATGGATCATATTTCTGAGGGGACAAAAAGGGGTCTGATGAAAATTATAGATTCCAATCACTTATTCTAGGAAGAAATATGTTCTTATTCCAAGCTACATATCCTGGCAGATTATGGTATGCAGTCATCTTCTCCTAAGGGGAGAGAGAATCATGAGGCAAATGGGAAAACTAATGATGAAAATGGAGAAGATGTTGAAGAAGATAGTACAAGAATAGCATGGATGCAAAGACAACTTCTTGAGGTGAAAACGCTGAAAGTGGAGATTCAGGCACAAAAACTTGAGCTTGAGAAGGAGGGGTTTAAGGGGCCGGTAATTTGTAGGAGTAAGTAAATATAGTTGAAGAGACTAAAGTTAGAAAATGAAAATAATAAACTTGAATTCGAACTCATGGAAGTGCAGTTGAAGAAAAAGGAATTTGAGATCATGAAAGACGCAGAAATGACATAGCATCTCTCTCTATTGGATTGTTTGTATGGAGTAAAACAAAATTAGGGGGTCAAGCTCCAATAGCTCAGTTTTTTGTGCCTCACTGTATTTAGCCTTTGTGAAAATCATGAATTATTTTCAGTTGTTTATGTTTCATTGTCTTGATACTGATGTAATACATACATAGTGCATTTTCTCATTTATTTGGCAATTCTTTTTTGGTGAACTCATTAGGTATTTGTATTCCACATAATAATTAACAACTTTCATTTTAACTTGAGTAAACTCATTTTTACACAAGTATTTGTGTTTGTTTGTGATAATTTATTTCTTTTGGTACTTTAGAGATAGTTCATGTAAATTCATTTAGTATTTATATTTGTTTGCAACAAGTATGTCAACACCAAAACTTGTCATTTCCTAGTCCTACTCTACTTTCTAAAAGGTTTTCCCACCTAGCTTCATTCTCTATTGTCAAATCGTTATAAAATCATGGGATCTACCTCATGGTGGCCAAGGTATTTGTAATTAGTGGTGGTGGAGAGAAGAGCTACCCACCTTGACTATTATATTCCTCTTACATGGTATACATTGTGAGTTGGGTTTTTTTAATCATCTGTATGTAAATTGATGAGTCAAAAATTTTCTCACATTAAGTTGGTTTTTTCCCACAACATTTCCACAATTATTTGGATTTTTTTAAGGAGGTCATTGTTATTTTATCCTATTCCTAAGAAATATTGTTAGAGGGCTCGTCTTCTAATTGGTCATGGTTATACCTTCCTCAACACTCCAAATATATCATTTTGTTGTCCTATCTTGCTTTATGGGGTATGGTATGTTTCTTACTCCTACATATTAACATGGAAATTGAGGGTATGTGTGTTGTGTCCAATCCTTGTCTCTAGTGCATGGTATTCTTCAAATTTCATATATACATGTTAGATATTATGTGGGGTGTATCTAAGAGGGTGTTGCTGTAATTTTCCATCCCCTTAAAAATAATGAGTCTCTACTCTCACTAACAGTTCGATATTTTGGGTATGCTCTGGTCATGTGTTTAAAAAATTTGGTGCTACTCTTTCAATAGTCATATGTCCACGAAAACCAATTAGTGTACAATTGTGACTCAAAACTATACTTGCGAATTTTCATGGTTCAAACAACATCAAAATATTGGGTACACCCGACTAAAAATAGAATGCACTAGTCCCAAACTGACAAATTCATTGTTGGCAGCAAGGAGAAACAAATCAAAAAAGGAAATTCCTCATAACATATTTTCTTATGGTATTTTTGTTGCAGGGCACCTTCATATTTTCGACCTACTGTAACAATAGATCATTTCACCCTTCATATGAAAAGTGTTCTTGAACTAGGCCAAATGATTTTGACTTCAAGGCTGCTCTTTCACCATAATCTAGCTCGGATACCAAGTAATCTCAGGAGATTGAACAAGTCGGTTTTATTTTCTTTTGTCTTTGTTACAACTTTTGAGTTGAAGTAATGAAGCCCCATTCATGGTATATCTTTGTGATACAGTGGGAATTCTGAGAGAGATTTGCTAGCTGTTTTTCTTGTTACCTTGGAGACCTTATTGCATGAAATCTATCACTTTAATCATTAGGAAAGGAATTGTACTCAAAAGTAGAATCTAATCTAATGTAATGTGTCAAAAGATAAGTCACATAATTGAAGTATAATCACACTGCAATGATGAATATAAGGTTTGGAAAAATGAATCAGCTATAAATCTGAAGCTTGGTGCTTGAAGTATGAGTCATGTGCTTGCAACCCTCATGAAGTTCAATAAAATGGTGCCATGTGGTGCCATGTACTCATAAGCATATTCCTTGTACTTATTCAAATGGTTTCAATGGTGTGCTGAGTGCAACTAGTAGTGGTGGAGGAAGGTGGAATAAAACCAACAATACTCTCTTGTTTGTGGAATTGAAAGTGAAACTGTGGGATGATTTTCATGAATGGGAGAAACATGTCTAAATTGTTCCATAACAATTATAGAGTTAGAGGAGGAACCTTGAAAATTATGGCTACATTTCTATAGAATCTCTCTCCTTGTTACGTTGTCCACCTTATCGTCGTTTGCATATCTCACAGTTAAGATCTTATGAAGATATCCCTTCATTCTTTGATACCTCAATTTTGTATAAATCTGGTCTAAGTGACATTTAACCTTACTTTCTTCGAGGACTGTGACTATTCTCCTCATGCAAGGAATCTTGGTAACCCAACCACCTTATAGATCTCCCTGCCAAAACAAAGTCATTTAAACAAAATTTGATTATAGAATGAAAGATACTTAATTGATAAGTGAAGATAAAGTCTTCATCTTGATTTCTTCGATGGTGGAGAAAAGATGTGTTGGTGATTTCTCTTTGAATGATCTTCTTCAAGGGTAAGGATTAGATCTTGGTTGTAATGATGATAAAGCCTTCTTTTTTGCACTCTTCTATACCAGTCCTAGGAAAGCTTGGTTCCTAGTCTTTAGATAATATTACTTTGACTTCTTCTTTACATAAGAATATAATTACATAGTCAACATGAAGACCGATCTAGTTATACTTTTCAACATACCTATGCGTTCACACATAGTACCTATATAGTACTTGTTATCCATTGGTTGATGACATTCAATTGTCGATTGATAATTTGTTTTCTAATTTGTTTATGAGGGGTAGGCAAGCCCTACAGAGACCCCTCCATGGCATCAGGGGATCCCTACAGAGACGCCTCCATGAGAGGAGGATTATCAGGTACATTGATTGTTTAGTTATGTCATGTTTTCAAGTAGGTTATATTTATTGTTCGTTGTGAAAAATTGATTAATGTGAATTTTTTTTGTCCTGCACAGGTGGACGCACTCGTCCGACTCGTTCACCCAGTCAGGGAATCGAACAAGAGGCGCCCCAAGGACATGTTCCCATTCGCCCTATTGTTGGTGAGGGGCAAAGGAGAACAATGTCTCAGCCTGTGGGATTCATCCCACAATTGCATACTTCTCCAGGTAAAATCTAAATGAAAATTTATTGTTTGATGTATGTTTAATTTCAAACTTAATGTGGTACTCATGTACCCAAATTTTAACAATTTAATGTTTTGTATAGTGGTTCATAGACACATTCATTCCTCACTAGGGGACCATGGTATGAACGAGGGTCTTATACACGGCATAGGTACAAATTAGATCAATTGCTAGTTAAAATGTTCAATTTTACGTTGTATTCAATGTTGAACAAGTGAATTTTTTTTCCAAATGACATGTGTTTAATGTGAAAACATTATGCTCCATAGGTGCAAATGTTGGATTTGGGGTTGGCCCTATTGCTAGTGAGGGGCAAAGGAGAACAATGTCTCAGCCTGTGGGATTCACCCCACAATTGGATACTTCTCCAGGTAAAATCTAAATGAAAATTTATTGTTTGATGTATGTTTAATTTCAAACTTATTGTGGTACTCATGTACCCAAATTCTAACAATTTAATGTTTTGTACAATGGGTCATAGACACGTTCATTCCTTGTCAGGGGACCATAGTATGAATGAAGAGGAAGAGACAGTTTTTCCAACAGGTATTTTAAAATTACCAAACAAGTTTTTAAAATACAAATTTTCCTTATAAATTATTTAATTTTTAATATGTGCAATAATTTAACATGTTACAAGTGGTGGTGGTCGTCCTCTTAGGGGTAGAGGTCGTAGGGTTCATGAGTTTGCTCAAAATCTGAGCTATGATCCCCTTTACACCCATCCCGGTGATATTCCTGAGCATATGCCTTGGGAAGATACCATCTCCTTACTTACTATTGATGGGATGAGGGAGCATTCCATGAGATTGCACAATGAATTGAAAAGTTGCAATCTCTCTGCCCCTAGTCGAAATTGTCTCCAAACTGTTTTGCACAATTTGGAGAGTTTGATAGAGACTTATCGTGGGGTTGGACCATCAACCCAAGTTTTTTTTGACATGATGCGTAGGAGGAGAGCATCAGTGATTGGTATCCACTCCTACAATGAAGTCAAAATTAAGGTCACTAAAGAAATGGCCTTGTCACTATTTGACTTGTGGCCTGAAGAAAAAAAACGTCTAAAGATTGCAAGATTCAATTATCCTATTATTGCACCCCATATTTATGAGAAGTTCCTGTATGCATACAGGAAGTTCCCAAATAATGATGAGGTGCCGCAATATTTTGTTAGAATGTTGTTTTCTCAATTCCGAGAGCACATGCACCCTAACTATACAGATACTGGGTCCAAATTCTATGGAGCTGGAAAAGGTCGTACATATGAACAACCTGATGCTATGCGAGATGTTGGGTTTAGGCCTCTAGCACCTCGTTTAGCAGCTCGACCACCTAGGGTAGTTACACTTCCAGAGGAGTTAGCCCTTATCTCCAGTGCTGCATCAAAAATGAGGGATAAGATATAAGAACATATTGTAGCTGCTTTAGGAGGGGTGGAAGTTGGCTTAGGGACGATCCAAACTTCATCTAGTGCAAGAGGGCGTCCATTTGTGAGTATCCCAGATGATGTGTTGAGGGAGATGGAGCGAGATGAGCTTATTGAGTATGCAGCCTCATGTAGAGACCTCTATGAGCAATCCAGGACAATACAAATGCACACCATGGGCGAGGTATGTGCAAACAGGATTTGATCTAACATGTTTTTTTGGTGTATATATACATTTAGTCTCAAAAAACTGACGCAATATATTTATTTAACTTATGCAGTTTACAACATTCCTAGAAAAACATTGCCTTTCCCCTCGTGCTCATTCTGTAGATCGTGGACATGATCATGTACAGGTGCCACAACCATTACTCATTACTATTTATCTATATTTTTGTATGTCAAATTGAAATTGAATTTATGTCACATAAATTTATTGGTATGAGTCTTAACATTATGGAATTTTCAGGTTAGCGCTACACATGAAGGGTTGTCTGAAGAGATTATTCCTTCTAAGGTTCTAGTCGTGACACAGGTATTGATACTTTTCGTTAAGCATATTTATAGTGTTTATTATATTTCTTTTCGCAAACTTGACTGTTAACTTTGGTTTCTACTTTTCAGGGTACAGAGGATATTGACATGATGTAGACTGAGCCTCAAGGAGATCCTGTAGTCTCTGGGTCAGAGACTCTACATTAAACCATGGTAACCTCTTACCCTTTCTTCGTTGCTATGGTATTCAAAAAATATCTGAGAGTGTACGAGGAGATTCACCTGCCTTTTTTGTAGAATTTGTATCCTAATTTTTGTATCTTTTCTTATTCAATCAAGAACTTTTTCCCAACTGTCTATGAAGTTATGGATAACTTTATTCAGTTATCAAGATCAATGTTCAAGTTTTATAGTCAACATTGTTTCTTTGATTATATTTGAATACAATGCAAGGCAGTGACTGATTTCAAATAATTGCTATTTTTATATTTCCCGCATTGGTTTATCATCAAGATTGAGTAAGGTATTTACTTTTAGATGCTTTGGAAATTTATTACCAACCTATTTAGTATTAAGGAGTGTCTTGCTCTGAATTCAAGGTTATCCAATCTTTATAGTTTACATATGAACCATAAGGATTCATGTGAAGATTTTCCAATATGTATTCTTGTGTGCTATTGAATTCATTTGAATAATGTCCATGAATTTTTTGTCCTATTAATAAAAATTAATGACTACCACATTCACTAGAATTTATGATATTTTAATGTATTCTTTGAGTGCCAAGGATTTCCATCCCATTCCCATTGATACCTAAGACATCCTATTTTAATTTTTTATATATCATCCATATAATATACTTATTTCATAATAAATAGAGGAAGGAGTTTCTCTCTGTTTTAGGGGTGTATTTCTTGTAGGTCTAAGCCACATGTGTGAGATTATCCTAGAAGGAGATTATCATTCTGCTCTAGGCCACAGAGAAGGGATTTCTTCTACAGCAACTCATAAAAGTCTGTTTTGAGGCCTAGCTTAGGCTGAAGTCATCCTAAGGTATAGTGTAGTTAAGATCAAGTACATATTTTGTTATATATGAAGACCTTGATGTCACAAACACGTGAATTGTAGGAGGCTTGAGGAGGAGCCTTAAAGCCCTTCCAGCCATGCTTTTAATTTCTAGTTGAACAAAATAAGGGGAAGTATAGTTGGTCATAAACTCACAGTGATTTGAAGCAGGGTTAAAAAATCTTACTTTTCAAGGAAGTCAGATCTTCACTCTTGATACTGCACCTCTGAAATAATTGGATGTTCGTTAAATAGCTATGGTCTTGGTATGATTTGCCTATAATGTCATATGGCATATGCTTTAGTATGCTTTTTTTGATTATGACATTTTGTCTTGCTTCAGTCATATATGTGTTTCTCATATTACTCTACATTGGTAGAGTTTCCCATATTGGCAATAATGGGTATAACCCATTCCTATATACTCTCAAATTTGTGTACGGATTTCACTGTGCAACAACTGCAATATGGTATTTCTATTACAATAGTATAAGCTTGACCTCAATTTCATCATTTGTATATGAATTATGGTACAATACATGAATTTATGGAAGTGCATCCATTAGTTCAGATATGGCTTCTCTGCTTTATTCATATTGTCTATATTCATTCAGTTTTGCATTGTATACAAAACAATAATATTCCCCTATATATGGTGTCAAGAATCCTATTCGAGAATGGTGTTGCAGTGGAGTAGCTGCAATATCCTCCATCTAAAATATCAATGATCTTGATCATTTTGGGTCGTATTGATTTTCTTCACAATCATGTTCCTTCAATAGTGTTAGCATTCATATATACAATCAAAATTTGATCTTCTTAGCATCATGCTTATCGATCCTTGTTCAGTTTCTAGAAGAATCAATTTTTTACTTTGAATAACAAGTGGTGAGCATCACTAAAGGAAGAAATTTTGTAGGTATCTGAAGACCAGACCTCCCTTGTGACAAGAATCACTACAAGAAGTCAGGTTGACCATTGGACCTTTCATTAGCATAACTCAAGGATGCAGCAAGTATTCAATATTTAATTACAAGCATCAGAAACCCTTGATTTTGATCACAATATTACAATTACAGCACTATATATATATATATATATATATCTATATATAAAGGAGAGTTTGCAAAGTTGGGATTGTACTTAAAGTCAAACTCACCTCATCAAAGAAAATGGTTCAAACGTGAGGTACATGAATATTCAACATTAACTTGACCGATGCATGCTGAATTTGACACAACTCACTATGTCAATGGTGACTTGTTCCTCCCCTGTGCAGGATGTTGCTAAAGGAGAAACTGTTATTAAGGAGAAAGAAGAAGAGTTGTATGCCTTACAAGAAAAAGTTGTCAGTATGGAGAATGTGAGTTTCTTCTAAAAATGATCTGTGTGGATGATTTATTAAATTGGAACATTTATTTTAAGCATTGTAGCATCATGCATTTATTGTATTCCGATGTGAAATAAGATTAATAGGAGAATACTTTACCTTGCTTACTGTTAATCAACGCAATCACTTTGTCCAGGATCCAGCAGCTCCAATTCCTTATTCTTACTTTAGTATCATGCTCTTTATTGTAATTATCTTCTGATTTTAGATACTATTTTATTTTTTTAATTTTTGATGGGATTCCATAATAATCTTGTTGTTATTGTAGGAGGAGATCCAAAAGCTCATTGATGATCACAAGGCCACACTAGAAGCAAGGAAAACTGAGTTTGAAGCGGAGATTGAACAACGACAATCTTTATGCAAAGAAAGAGAGGAGGCTTTAAGATTGTTTGAGTAGCTTAAGAAATTGAAAACAGAGTTAAATGTGATCAGGCTTGGCAACTGACAATATGATACAGCTGGAAAGATTTATTGAAGGTTCCCAAATTTTTACAAATGAAGGTTTAGTGAACAAATTAGTGAGATTTAAAATTGGCTATAAGCCTAATGAGATCAAATAAGAGGAATATGTTCGTAGCCTTGCCATTTCTGTAATTAGTGAGATTTAAAATTGGCTATAAGCCTAATAAATAGTTCGTAGCCTTGTTATTTATGTAATCTGTACTGCAAGAAAATTGGCAGAAACCAAGACTGAAAATATTTGATATATTTTGGAAATCGAGTTTCGGCAGTACAATATGGATTTCTTTTATTCAGATTGAAAAATCTATGTAGTGATGAACCTCATATTAATATTTATTATTATCCATTTTAATTTATGACAAGTGGTGAGTATCACAAATAAGGTGACTAAAATATATGTTTTTTTTCTTGTTTATTATACATTTTTTACTGTGTTGAAATCGAGTATAATTCTTTTACAAATTTGTGCCAATATTTGAAGGCAATGTGCTTTCTTGTAGTGGTGCTAATGCATGGATGTTCACGGAAAATCTAAAGCAGGAGTTGATATGTGGATGAAAGAGACTCTTAACACATGTCCTAAGTCGGCTAGAAGAAGGCAATAAAACGGGGTTGATTGGCCCGAGAACGCACAATAAAGACAGGAGTTTTATGATAGAAAAATAAGCCAGTGACAGATGGGTACACAAGGGAAAAAGCTCACTTTGAAAGTGGACAAGTTCTCTAGGAAAACTTTTCCCTCCTATACCCATCTATCACTACAACTTATTTGTATGTCATAAAACTCTTGTAGCTTGCTTATCTGATGGTGGTGAGTATTCTTTAATATGCCTCCACTACTCATCTAATTTCACCTTGAATTAGCATTTGCATTACCCTAGTTGGGTTCACCCAATAAAATCCAAAGAAAATTCTGAAGTGCATGATAAGCGTATTGAAAAACACTATCATAACATGACATTTCATCTCACATTTCCAAAATTAGGGAGCATGTTTCCAGGCCATATCATATGTGTTTCCACATTTCACTATGTTTTTGGTGATGGTACCAACCATGTACTTGTGTTTCCCACAACATAACCAAATATTTATATTGGTGCAAAGTTCAAAACATAACCAAATATTTATATTGGTGCAAAGTTCAAACAGACATCAGTCTCAATTTATTGAAGCAACATGAGCCAAAATCTTCACATTTTGAGGATATTCTATTACAGCCTTGGTCTAGAAGCTAACCTATGCAAAAAAGGAGATCATGACTTTCAATATGTCCAAATTTTTTTTTCCTGATGGTCGCTCTTATAAAGGTGACAATAGTATAAGGGGTATCTTCCTATACCTAACTAGGTGTTCATTTTATGGCTCTAGCTTTGGAGATGAGATTGTCTAAGGCTTACATTTTTCTTCATATACTAGAAAGGTGTTACCCACCATGTGCATTTCAAACACTTTAATCAATCATCATCAATTCCATCATCAATTAGTTCCGTCCACTCGGGATTGCAAATCATATTTGACAAAATTGGAACCAAAATCCACCTTGTGGTCAATTCGAGAAAAGACTTTAGCCATAGCAGTATTGTTGTTGATCCTACATGATTTACAAATGGACCAACAGGTCATAAAATAAGGCATCATGGCAACAATAAGGAATGGAAGCAACTAGAAATGTATAGAAGCCTGGAATAGTAGTAGCCAAATTCAAGATGGAGAAAAGTCCAATTTCCTTAGTCCTCGGCACTAAATTGTATTCAAGTTGAGCACTAGATGATGAGATGAGACTTTGAGGCTCATAGAGAAAAATAATCCAACACCAAATCGAGTAGAACATGTAGTTTTTATAGGTTATCTTACTCATGTCAAATTTGTGATCAATGTACTGTGGTACAGGTGGGAAGTTCTTTGCTTGTTTGATTTTAATAATAGAGTTCTGGTGCATGACACAATTATAGTGAATGTGTTTGCACATTCACAAATTTATGCCACATTCACTGTAATTACACAAAGTTTCTCATTTTTTTAACAACAGTTGTGGTTACAATATAGTTCAAGCAGTTGAAAAATGTTAATTCAAATGACATCTAGCACACAAAATTGAATCAAACGTTCTCCTAAGTAGAACATTTTAAAAGTGGGTGTTTCCCATCTGATGTAACATTTTAGTTGTAAAATTTTACATGGCCATTGTTTCAAAAGCGTTCTTAAATATCCCCATAATTTTGTTTTAGTGTAAAGAATCAAAGATTAATTGAGATAGATTTTATATTAATAATATCTTTGTTTTTTGGTTGTTGACAAATTCCAAAGGAATTTTATTGTTCTAGTCTTGGTTGAGAGATATTCTTGCAAAAGAAAAATAAACTTTCATCTTTGATTGCTTTAAATTCCCTAAGCATCTATGGTCTTATCTTGTATGTATTTCTTGCTTCTAATTTTCTTGTGAGAGACTAAACTCCCACACTCTACATTGCCATAGTAGTACTAGCATGATGAAGATGTAAATGATTTTTTCCACAACTATTACATTGTTATCCTTTCCAAAACAATTGTCTAGTCTCATCTTGTTTTTTTTCTTTGGTATTGTTGCACTTGCAAACTTATTGGGGAATAAATTCAGTGATACATAACTGTAGTGTTCTATTTTAGCAAAAATTTCAAGATATTGAAATCGATTTGGCTAAAAGAGAGGACTCTTTTAGATCTAGTTTCACATTTATTTTAAATTCAAATTTGAACCAGTAAAGAAGCTAAGAGATCTATGTAAATTTGTTTTTACATCAAGTTCCTTGTTTACAAAAGGAACAAGAACCAAATTATCAATTATACAGTTACCATTTTCCCATTTCATTAGCATCTTTGATTCTCTAGAGTCTAAACACTTGTAGGGAATACATGCCTTTTTCCACTGCACATTTCATAAGAAAACATAGAGCCAGACAGTCAGCACTATTGTTTGTACCTTGTCCAACATGAGTCCTTTTGTATTTTCCAAATAGTAATTCCCAGTTAAATTTATTTTGGGTACATGTGTAAATTTATTTAAGAAACATGTACTGGGTGTTGTCACTGCCAGCGACTGTCACCTTGTCACTAACAAATGGGTGTTGTTAATAGGGTTGCAGTTTCAGGGCTAGGTTTGCAAGGTTGCCTTCGAATCCCTCATTTCTCTATCAATGGCTTTGAAAGGCTAAGAGAATAGTGGAGCCCAGGGTGTTATAGTTCTGGTCCATATCATTGTCATGTTCTAGAATCCAGAGACTTCTTCCTCAAGTAGCCTCTGTTTATGCTTTTGTGAGGAATATTTATGCAGGGATAAGAAATTATTCAACCAATGATGTAGAGTTCTTATTTTCGCATGGTTAAGGAATGTTTTAGATTGTGACATTCATGAAGTTGTTTTGGCAGATCCTCAACATTCCTTCAGCTATGGTGAACTTCATTTGTCATTTGATCGGCCTCATTGTTATAATTTTCAAGGACAGGGATGATATTCATGTGAGAGGTCCCAATTTTCTTGCTCGTACAAAAATTAAAATGGTGCGATACCAAGCTGTATGGTTATGTATGTCTAGAAACTGCCTTCAATCAGTTTTTCCCCCTTACCTTAGCTTCTGGTGAAGGGCAAGGAATTCCAACATGAGTCCTTTTTTATTTTCCAAATAGTAATTCCCAGTTAAATTTATTTTGGGTACATGTGTGATGATATGGAAAGTAATGAGACATTTTTTTCTCCATCAAAATACTTTAATTTGATATTTCAAAGGTTGAAATCAGAATATACATAGTACTATCTTTTCAGATCTTGCTGAGCCTTAAGGACTCTACAATATCACGAATTCCAGTTTGTCATCTATTCCCATTAGTTACACTCTTCCTGTATCAATTAAGACCCCGGAATGTGCATTAAAACACCAAAAAGGGTACATACGTGAGGATTTTATGCCTTTCCATCCTCATAACTTGCCATTTTAGTATTACAAAGCAAAACAAAACTCCTCTGAAGAAGTTAATACTGGAGAAGAAACAGTTTCGTGCTGGAGTTCTCCATACTTGAAATCCTTCACAGAAAAGGGTCCCTTCATGTAATCAAATAGCTTCTTTAAATAACCTGTCTGCTTCATAATTGAATTCCCTTTGAATATGAGAGAAAGAGATCTATGTAAATTTGTTTTTACATCAAGTTCCCTGTTTACAAAAGGAACAAGAACCAAATTATCAATTATACAGTTACCATTTGCCCATTCCATTAGCATCTTTGATTCTCTAGAGTCTAAACACTTGTAGGGAATACATGCCTTTTTCCACTGCACATTTCATAAGAAACCATAGAGCCAGACAGTCAGCACTATTGTTTGTACCCTGTCCAACATGAGTCCTTTTGTATTTTCCAAATAGTAATTCCCAGTTAAATTTTTTTTGGGTACATGTGTAAATTTATTTAAGAAACATGTACTGGGTGTTGTCACTGCCAGCGACTGTCACCTTGTTAGTAACAAATGGGTGTTGTTTATAGGGTTGCAGTTTCAAGTCTAGGTTTGCAAGGTTGCCTTCGAATCCCTCATTTATCTATCAATGGCTTTGAAAGGCTAAGAGAATAGTGGAGCCCAGGGTGTTATAGTTCTGGTCCATGTCATTGTCATGTTCTAGAATCCAGAGACTTCTTCCTGGAGTAGCCTCTATTTATGCTTTTGTGAGGAATATTTATGCAGGGATAAGAAATTATTCAACCAATGATGTAGAGTTCTTATTTTTGCATGGTTAAGGAATGTTTTAGATTGTGACATTCATGAAGTTGTTTTGGCAGATCCTCAACATTCCTTCAACTATGGTGAACTTCATTTGTCATTTGATCAGCCTCATTGTTATAATTTTCAAGGACAGGGATGATATTCATGTGAGAAGTCCCCATTTTCTTGATCGTACAAAAATTAAAATGGTGCGATGCCAAGCTTTATGGTTATCTATGTCTAGAAACTACCTTCAATCAGTTTTGCCCCCTTACCTTAGCTTCTAGTGAAGGGCAAGGAATTCCAACATGAGTCATTTTGTATTTTCCAAATAGTAATTTCCAGTTAAATTTATTTTGGGTACATGTGTTATGATATGGAAAGTAATGAGACATTTTTTCTCCATCAAAATACTTTAATTTGATATTTCAAAGGTTGAAATCAGAATATACACAGTACTGTCTTTTCAGATCTTGTTGAGCCTTAAGGAGTCTACAATATCACAAATTCCAGTTTGTCATCTATTCCCATTAGTTAAAGTCTTCATGTATCAATTAAGACCCCAGAATGTGCATTAAAACACCAAAAAGGGTACATACGTGAGGATTTTATGCCTTTCCATTCTCATAACTTGCCATTTTAGTATTACAAAGCAAAACAAAACTCCTTTGAAGAAGTTAATACTGGAGAAGAAACAGTTTCGTGCTGGAGTTCTCCATACTTGAAATCCTTCACAGAAAAGGGTCCCTTCCTGTAATCAAATAGCTTCTTTAAATAACCCGTCTGCTTTAGAATTGAATTCCCTATGAATATGAGAGAAAGAGATCTATGTAAATTTTTTTTTACATCAAGTTCCCTGTTTACAAAAGGAACAAGAACCAAATTATCAATTATACAGTTACCATTTTCCCATTTCATTAGCATCTTTGATTCTCTAGAATCTAAACACTTGTAGGGAATACATGCCTTTTTTCACTGCACATTTCATAAGAAACCATAGAGCCAGACAGTCAGCACTATTGTTTTTACCCTGTCGAACATGAGTCCTTTTGTATTTTCCAAATAGTAATTCCCAGTTAAATTAATTTTGGGTACATGTATAAATTTATTTAAGAAACATGTACTGGGTGTTGTCATTGCCAGCGACTGTCACCTTGTCACTAACAAATGGGTGTTGTTTATAGGGTTGCAGTTTCAGGGCTAGGTTTGCAAGGTTGCCTTCGAATCCCTCATTTCTCTGTCAATGGCTTTGAAAGGCTAAGAGAACAGTGGAGCCCAGGGTGTTATAGTTCTGGTCCATGTCATTGTCATGTTCTAGAATCTAGAGACTTCTTCCTGGAGTAGCCTCTGTTTATGATTTTGTGAGGAATATTTATGCAGGGATAAGAAATTATTCAACCAATGATGTAGAGTTCTTATTTTCGCATGGTTAAGGAATGTTTTAGATTGTGACATTCATGAAGTTGTTTTGGCGGATCCTCAACATTCCTTCAACTATGGTGAACTTCATTTGTCATTTGATCAGCCTCATTGTTATAATTTTCAAGGACAGGGATGATATTCATGTGAGAAGTCCCCATTTTCTTGCTCGTACAAAAATTAAAATGGTGCGATGCCAAGCTTTATGGTTATCTATGTCTAGAAACTACCTTCAATCAGTTTTGCCCCCTTACCTTAGCTTTTGGTGAAGGGAAAGGAATTCCAACATGAGTCATTTTGTATTTTCCAAATAGTAATTTCCAGTTAAATTTATTTTGGGTACATGTGTTATGATATGGAAAGTAATGAGACATTTTTTTCTCCATCAAAATACTTTAATTTGATATTTCAAAGGCTGAAATCAGAATATACATAGTACTGTCTTTTCAGATCTTACTGAGCCTTAAGGAGTCTACAATATCACAAATTCCAGTTTGTCATCTATTCCCATTAGTTAAATTCTTCCTGTATCAATTAAGACCCCAGAATGTGCATTAAAACACCAAAAAGGGTACATACGTGAGGATTTTATGCCTTTCCATCCTCATAACTTTCCATTTTAGTATTACAAGGCAAAACAAAACTCCTCTGAAGAAGTTAATACTGGAGAAGAAACAATTTCATGCTGGAGTTCTCCATACTTGAAATCCTTCACAGAAAAGGGTCCCTTCTTGTAATCAAATAGCTTCTTTAAATAACCCGTCTGCTTTAGAATTGAATTCCCTATGAATATGAGAGAAAGAGATCTATGTAAATTTGTTTTTACATCAAGTTCCCTGTTTACAAAAGGAACAAGAACCAAATTATCAATTATACAGTTAGCATTTGCCCATTCCATTAGCATCTTTGATTCTCTAGAGTCTAAACACTTGTAGGGAATACATGCCTTTTTCCACTGCACATTTCATAAGAAACCATAGAGCCAGACAGTCAGCACTATTGTTTGTACCCTGTCCAACAACATACCTTAGGATAAAATAATTATTTTATGATAAATATAAAACGCTGCCAGAACCACACATTCGTGGAATTCCTTGACAGGATGTTTGCATAAAAGTTTCCCTTTGGCAAAGGAGCTATTGCTCCATAGATCTTGCCCTTATGTCTGCCAGACAGTGGGGTAAACAATATACAAGGCTCTCCTAGATCTACCACATAATTTAAGAGGCATTATGATTTACACTACTCGTTGTAGTCAGCTTAAGAAATGAGAATCCTGTTATGGGTTTGTCCTTGAACAAGTAACAACTAAAATACCCTTTAAAACAAACGCCCAACATTTTCAAATTGTACCAAATTGCATCGATCCAATAATGAAGAGAGTATGTCAATGTAACGTCATCACTACAAAGCGTAATGACAAATTCTGATAATTTTAATACGATGTTATAAGCCTCAAAATTACTAAGAATGCAACACATCATTATGTGAGGGCACTAAAAGGCATAGACCACAGAAAAAATAGAGCATAATAAATTTATCAGCATTACAGTATTCCATGAAGAGACATTTCACTTGCATATAAGATACAGTGATTAGAACAACCTAGCAGTGATATTAAAGGATGATGACGAAAGTCAGAATAACTAGTGATATGTGATTCAGGTAGTGACAAGTAACATTATATATTAGTGTTTTGTGTCAGCTTCCAGATATGGGTCTTGTATTATATTCAAAGTGAAGATTAGCTCAAATTTATAATAAAAGTCATCTCAACATTTCGCAAACAACTCAACCGAAATACCAATGTCAAGAATGCACAGAACTATTATGAACTAACTTTGATGTTTGGCATTTGCTTTTAGTTCGTTTTTGAAAATCATGCATTGATAAATAACTCATATAAGGCTCAGCATTATGATTAACCAAAGATGAAACAACAATAGCAAGGAGTTATCTTTATGCAAGCCTGATAAGTCCTTTCAATAGGGCACAGGTTATTCTAAAGGCATTCATGTGATAACAAGATAACCATCTATCATAAGAAACATGTACTTAGTTCTAAAAAAATAATACGAAACTTTAAAAGTCTGATTTCAAAGGTGAAAATAAGCTGAAATTCAAGTCGTTCCCATTATTTTGGCATCAATTTGATTGTTTCAAGCATGTAGATAATGGGTTGAAGTGATAATTAGGTGTTTAAAAGGGTTTTCGAGGAAGGGAAACTCAAATAAACATTTTCTATAATAGGCTATGATATAGGCATTCAAGTGACATCAAGATAACCATTTAATTTACCATAAGAAACATGCTAAAACAATAATATCAAACTTTCAAAGTCTGATTTCAAAAGTGAAACATAAGGTGAAATGCAAGTCATTCCCATTAATTTGGCATCTAATTTGACATTGATCTGATTGTTTCAAGCATGTAGATTATGGTTTTAACTTGGCATCGATCTGATTGTTTCAAGCATCGATCATGATCACCATCATATCCATACAAAAAAAGGGGCAAGTTAAGATCATCTAGGAGTAAACATGATGGACACATTAAATCACCATGGACACATTAAATCACCATATATTAATTATCTAGCAAAGCACCCTAATCCAGTATATCATAATATATTATTCATACCAACACACATCTAAGCATCCACATGTCAATTTATTTGTTCAAGCAATCCACAATATAGTCTTAAACTATATAAAGTCCAATGCATTGTAGCAATTATATGTTCTAACCCTAGAATCAAAGTTCATTGTTCATCTTGAACAATGTGTTCCACTCATATGAAATGTGCTAGTGGAAAATTTTACAGAATGGCATCATGATCATCTATCGATAACCTCCATTATCGCTGTTTTTTTCTACTCTTCACTTGCTTCAACTGCAGTCGAGTTGCTATGACCAAGTGACTATACTGGGCATAAATAACCTCTGGCTGGTAATCTTGAAAAATAATATGATCTTTACATTTCTTTACTTCTTCAAAGAAATGTCCCATTAACACCATTGAACCGATTGGGTATGTATAATTTGATGGATCATTATACTCTTGCAACAATGTGGATTTAGACATAGTGCATCGTAATGAATAATAATGCACTTTTTCTTGATTATTTTATGGTGCAATGACAACGAAGACATCACCTTCTCTAACCATATCAGAGACACGATCATAATCATTGTCAATCACAGCCACTTCATTGTCCATTTCCTTGTCACTCACGTTTCCAAATGGGGGCAATGGTGTCAATTGTTCAAGTTTCCATGGTTGAACAAATTTCTTAATTTGGTTTTCACATTCATCGATGGACTCTGTCTAATCAATACATGCATAACAAAAGTGATCCAGGTGGATATTGGTGGCCACCCGCCTATTCCACTTGGGCCCCCACCATTGTCTCTTTCAGTTTTTCAGTTTTGGCATAACTTACTATTTTTAGCAGTTTTTCGGGTCCTGAACTTCCGGAGCCGTTTTGAGGCCCTAAACGACGTTTTTTGGGTATGAAATTTGTTGCAATTTTGATTATCAAAATCGTCACAAAAGTTGTAGTCTTTGGATAGAGCTTTCTAATGATGTATCATGTGCGTCAAACGGAGATAGTATGCCAAAGTTACGTCCCTGGGAAGTTGAAACACCAATTTACCCAAACGGGGCCCATAGTTTTGGCGCTTCATCTCCTAGGGTTAGGTTTTTGGGATGTTGAGGGTTCTCCATTGTTTCTCAATAATAAATAGGCCCTCGAGCCTCATTGGAACTCAGTTCAGAGGTCTGTAGCCACCACATCTCTTCTCAGAGATTCGCTACCAGCACCCTAGCTATTTTATTTCCATTATGTCTGTAAGCATCTTTCTGTTATTTGATATTAATGAAATGAAGTGTTATTTCCGCTGCATCTCTGTATTTATGGTTATGTGTTTATTCTGTTGCGTTCCTGCATAAATCCGGATCAGTGGTATCAGAGCGGTCTGCTTTTTCTCGATCCTTCTTTGCATGTCCCCAACGAGGTCGGGATATAAGGAGCTAGGGCTTGATCTGGTGGAACCTTTGCAAGATCGGCCTCACAAACCTCGACGGACGCCCATGGGGGACGAAAAGAAAGATGAGGGAGCAGGAGATCCTATCAAAATATTGCTCGAGGAGGCCCTCGAAAAACAAAGGAACGCGATGATGGATAGCTTTGCTCAGATCCTTCAACGGCTGCCCACCGGCGGCGCATCTGCATCCAGTAGCCATTCTGGAGTTGCGACTCCCTTTAAGGTACAAGTAAATTTTGACATTCCCATATTTGAGGGTCAAATAGACGCAGATGCCGTAGATAGATGGTTGAATCTATTAGAAGGATATTTCTCTGTTCATGACTTTTCAGACCGGGAGAAGATTATTTTTGCACTCCTCAAAGCTACCCCCATGTTAAGGACTGGTGGGAAACCTACTGCGAGAACAAGGACCAGACAGAACCCTCTCTGTTCTCGGTCGTACCAACTTGGAATTCTTTCCGAGACGTCGTCAAGGAACAGTACTATCCCGTGGGGAGCTATGAGGACAAGTACATACAATGGACCATGCTGCGACAACAAAGGGATTAAGATGTGCATGAGCTGACGAATCTGTTCCATACCCTGCGCACAAAGTTGGGTATCAAAGATTCAGAGAAACATCTGGTGCTAAAGTATCGCAGCTGTCTGCACAAATACATTCAGGAGGAAATGGAGTTCCTTGACATCTCCTCGCTTGGTACGGCATACCGGTATGCTGCCAAGATTGAGCAGAAATTCAATCAGAAGAAGCGAGACTTTGGATCTGCGAATCAAAAGCAAGGGAAAGGTGCTTCCAAACCGCAGAACAAAGGACTGAGCCAAGGCATGGCGGCTAAAGACAACTCATCGAAGCCACAAGAAAAGAACAGCACCGCAAAGCCAAAGAAGGACACGGGAAAGTGGTGTGAGTTCCATAAGAGCTCCACTCACAACACAAGTGAGTGTCGGGCCAAGCAGTCGCTAGTGGTCGAGATGAGGGCTTCTGAGTCAGATGCATGCTCCGACTCCGAATCAGAACCTGAAAAGGGGAATCAAAAAGGGAAACAGATTATTGATGCGGAACCCAACGCCACTGTTGCCACTACAAAGGTCCAGAAGGAGGAACCGGAAGATCCAGAGGAGGAGGAACGTCTCTTCCACTCCCAGATATGGGTAAAGGGCTCCACTGTACAGTTCATTGTCGACAATGGGAGCCAAAAGAACCTCATTTCAGCAGACGCCGTGAAGCGGTTGGGCTTGCCAACCACAGCTCACCCACATCCATACACCATCGGGTGGCTTCACCAAGGAGCGAGATCTAGCGTCGGCGACGGAGTGTCGCCTTCCCTATAGCATCAAGCCCTTCACGGATGAGGTATTATGTGACGTTGCTCCTATTGATGTTTCTGATGTATTATTAGGACAACCATACTTGTGGAAGCATCATGCTGTGTATGAGTCTCGACCTCGTGCTGTTATTATTACTTTGGGAAATAAGTTGTACAGGATACGAGAGGTACCACCTCCTACGACTATCTCTTTGGTTACTGCAAAACAATGTAGTAAGCTCATTTCCCAAACCAGGAAATTCGTTTTTCTGATGATCCGCCCCCAGGGCAAGAAGAAGACTGTGGCCACGACCTCCAGACAGGGCCCCTCTGCACGACAACAACAAATGGATAAGTTCGTGGAGGAGTACGGGGACATCTTCACCTCACCCACAGGGGTTCCTCTGCACTGCCAGGTCAAGCACCCGATTGATCTGACCCCAGGTGCGCCACTACCCAATGGACCGATCTATCGACGCTCTGTTCGGGAAAATGATGAAATCAAGAGGCAGATTCAGGAGCTGTTGCAGAAAGGTCACATCAGACCAAGTTCATCGCCCTGTGGGAGCCCGATCGTGTTGGTAGAGAAGAAGGATGGGACGTGGAGACTCTGTATTGACTATCGGGCGCTGAACAAGATCACTGTCCGGAATAGGTACCCAATCCCACGGATTGATGACCTTATGGACCAACTCCAAGGTGCAAAATATTTCAGTAAGATCGACCTGAAGTCTGGGTATCACCAGGTACCAATTGAACCCTCTGATGTGTGGAAGACTGCCTTCAAAGCAAAGGAAGGCCTTTTTGAATGGCTGGTCATGCCTTTCGGGTTGACGAATGCTCCCGCAACCTTCATGAGGATGATGGACGACATCTTGCGGCCATTCACCAACTCATTTGTGGTGGTGTACTTGGATGACATTCTGATCTTCAGCCAGACTTGGGAAGAGCACCTTCACCACATCCGACAAGTCCTCCAAACACTGCGGCAACACAAGTTGTGTGCCAATTTGGAGAAGTGCACGTTTGGCATGACCTAGGTTCAATATCTGGGATACATTATTGATGAAAGGGGGGTGCATGTGGATCCAGCCAAGATCCAAGTCATTCGGGATTGGCCAGCCCCGACTACTATAACGGAGCTTCGCAGCTTTCTGGGTCTTGCTAATTTCTACCGTAGATTCGTGTTGGGATTCTCTCATATCACTTGGCCCTTGAGTCAAGTCACCAAAGGAGGAGCGAGAGCAAAATTCTTTTGGTCGGAACCTCAACAGAAGGCGTTCAAAGAATTGAAAAATCGCCTCTATTCTACCCCAGTGCTCACCTTACCAGACTTGCAGCAGCCATTTGAGATCGAGACAGATGCCTCTGACTATGCTATTGGGGCAGTTCTTACTCAACAGGGACATCCAGTGGCATATCACGGTGAGACATTGTCTGAGACAGTTCGCAAGTATCCCACCTATGACAAAGAAATGTATTCCATTGTGCAAGCCTGTCGACAATGGAAGCATTACATTTTGGGGAAGGAAACAATCATCCACACAGACCACCGGCCCCTGCAGTTCATACAGACACAAGGGAAGTTGCGGAATGATCGCCATCAGAAGTGGTCCACATATCTACAACAGTTTCATGTGAACATCAAGTACAAGAAGGGTAGCACCAATAATGTTGCAGACTGCCTCAGCCGACCAACGATCGTGGCGCTCACCACCGTGCTCAACTCTTGTGGGCACGAGACTTCTGATTGGCCGCTTCTCTATGAGAGTGACCCAGAATTCGGCCACACTTACAAGGCACTCTTGGGGGGCACGCAAGTTCCAAATTTTTACCTCCAAGATGCACTTTTATGTCACCTGGGACACCTTTGTGTTCCTTCAAGCGAGCGTGCCAAGATGATATGGGAAGCACACTACAGTCGAGTCGCTGGGCATTTCGGGGTCGAGAAAACAGTAGCAATACTACAAAAGTATTTCTATTGGTCGAACCTTCGAAAGGATGTCGAGAAGCACATCAGATCCTGCACTGCTTGTGCCATTGCCAAACCGACCATCAAGAAGCAAGGCCTATATACTCCACTACCTACCCCTAGTCGACCATGGGAATCCATCTCCATGGATTACATGTCGGGCTGCCTTCTACTAAGAATGGAAATGACTGTGTTTTCTTGGTCGTTGACAGATTCTCGAAGATGGCCATCATGGCGGCCTGTAAGAAGAATATCACAGCAGAAGCCACTGCTAAACTCTTCTTTGAACGAGTGTGGGTGCACTTTGGGATCCCACAGTCTATCATATCAGATCGAGATAGCAGGTTCCTCGGCACATTTTGGTCCAGCCTCTGGTCAATGTTGGACACAAAGCTCACCAAGTCCACAGCTTTCCATCCCCAAACAGATGGCCAGATAGAGGTCGTCAACAAAATGATTGTACACATTCTGCGCATGTACAATTCAAAGCATCCCCGCACATGGGACGAGAGCCTCCCCTATGTACAACATAGTTATAACCGGGCTCTCCATAGTTCAATTGGCCATAGCCCCTTTCAGGTGGGCTTGGGATTCCAACCACTATGTCCCATTGACGTAGCCATGCCATTTGCAGCTTCTTAGGCCGATTCAGCGCACGTCCAGTCTGAAGTTGACAAAGCAAGTAGCTTCATCGAGCGCATTCAACACATCCGCCAACAGGTTCATGATATATTGGACAGAGCCAATGCGAAGTACAAGCAACGCCATGATCAACACCGGGTGCCACACCACTTCCAGGTGGGCGATAAAGTATGGCTACATTTGCAGAAGGAGCGCCTCACTGGACCTCACCGCAAGCTTCGCCCGCTCCGATACGGGCCGTACACCATCACCAAGGCTGTAGGTAACAATGCCTTCGAGCTTAGTATTCCACCATTCCTTGGTCTGCACCCGGTCTTCAATGTGGATCGCCTTCGTCCTTACTTTCCACCTCTACTGGACACCTCGGACATTGCAGAACAACTCACACCAACAGAGTTAAACCCAGACTGCATGGAACAGGCCACCACAGGTTGTATCATGGACATGCAAATCAAGAACACTCGTCAACAGCAGATCCAACTGTATCGGGTTGTCAAAGCTGGCCAACTCCTGCACCAAGGAAAGTGGTTCACCAGGGACCAAGTTCAGCAGAAATTTCCTCATCTCATGGAGGAACTTAACGCAATGGGAACCATTGCTTCCTAAGGGGGGAGGAATGATCCAGGTGGATATTGGTGGCCACCCGCCTATTCCACTTGGGCCCCCACCATTGTCTCTTTCAGTTTTTCAGTTTTGGCATAACTTACTATTTTTAGAAGTTTTTCGGGTCCTGAACTTCCGGAGCCGTTTTGAGGCCCTAAACGACGTTTTTTGGTATGAAAATTTGTTGCGATTCATCAAAATCTTCACAAAAGTTGTAGTCCTCGGATAGAGCTTTCTAATGATGTATCATGTGCGTCAAACGGAGATAGTATGCCAAAGTTACGTCCCTGGGAAGTTGAAACACCAATTTACTCAAACGGGGCCCATAGTTTTGGTGCTTCATCTCCTAGGGTTAGGTTTTTGGGATGTTGAGGGTTCTCCATTGTTTCTCAATAATAAATAGGCCCTCGAGCCTCATTGTAACTCAGTTCAGAGGCCTGTAGCCACCACATCTCTTCTCAGAGATAGCTACCAGTGCCCTAGCTAGTTTTATTTCCATTATGTCTGTAAGCAAATTTCAGTTCTTTGATATTAATGAAATGAAGTGTTATTTCCGCTGCATCTCTGTATTTATGGTTATGTGTTTATTCTGTTGCGTTCCTGCATAAATCCGGATCAAAAAGCAAGAGCACTTTCGTTTCTCAATGCAATGTATATTTGTCACGTTCTTACTCCTAATTGAGTGTAAACTTCTTGTTTTAGGGATTACACTGGTATTATATGGCAATGATCTATCAACATCACCCATTGCAATATTCCAAAAGTACCTGCTTGAGAAAAACACACACATATGTATGAGTCAAATTTTGAAAAATATTAAATATTTTTTTGATAACAAAATACGTGAACATATATGTATACATACATATATATATATATATATATATATATCTAAACATGTATAATATATTGTTAGTTAAATGTGTATGCTTACCTGTGCACATGAGCCATCCTTGGGTTTGATACATGACTTAAATTGTCCTTGCACCAATTAACAACATCTAAAGAATTTGCAAGTCGGCAAGCAGAGTGATTCAATTGATACCTCCTAAGTGCACGTTTTACGCATGCCCCAACACCATCATGCTCTCCTTTTCCATGCCCTGTCTCAAAGAAATTCCATGTATGTCGAATGTTGATTTTCCTATGAAGACGAGACAACCAATAGAACGATCTTGCTAATTTAAATTGACCGGCACAACCATCTGACCATACCCAATGTTCTTTAAAAGTGACTCTTCGTTTCAACAATTCATTATAAATAACATTAAAACAATGTTGAACAAAACACGTGTCATGTGTTTGATCATCACTGATGTAGAAATGGTACTCCTTAATCACCTCACGATTATTTTCATCGCTATCAAAACCATCGACAGCAAGCTCTGCGTGTCTATACAAAATATGCACAAATATCGATACTTGGTCTGAATGATAATACTCACTTTGTATCTCCTTTTGTGGACTAAATGTGTAATTCTCAGCGAAATAAACCACTCATAATATTGTTCCTTTTGGGAACACCTCACGTGATTGCTTGAACTGTAAATCCTACCATCGTGCTATATGACAATGCTTAATATATTTGTATATTTGCACCCTGAACTTCTCCATAAAAGATGTCACTGGAATCTCGTCGTCAAGTAAAGTGATCTTTTTTTATGTTGTGCTTGAATCTGCAACAGGAGTGTAAGTAACATATTCATATCTCTTCCAATTTAGACTGAGATTTGACAGTCTGGGATCATTAGGATCAATGGGATGCTTTTCATCGTAGAGTGCCAAATGAGAACATTTGTCGCATTTTCTTCCACCAACACATTCCTTTTTATAAAATAATTCATTATTCTCTCGTGGACATAATATCTTTGATAAAAATTCACAAACACTTGAAGGAGGAGGGTCATTTGACCAATATTTTATGCCAAAATTTACAAATGTCTCATACAATAATTCGAATTCTACATGGTATCGACAACAACATGTGTCTCGAACAGTGATAGGACTGACATACCATGGTTTAAGCTTCACAAATGTGCTAAGGGAAATCTTCACACCAATTTTTTTTTTTTTCTAAATAAGACTAATTCTATTATGTATAAGAGGTATTGTTACAAAACTGCCACAGTGTCAGCTGTGTGAGCCCGACCACTGGGCTTGATAACCATGCTAAACCGAAAAATTCCAGACTGCCCAAGTTGGGAAACCAGTCTTGTAAAGAATAGTTTGGCCGCCCTTGAGGGGGAAACCGGCCTGCATTTTAAGCAAGAGTACTTAACAAAGAAAAATAAACTAAGATTAGCTATCAGCCTTTCCAGCTACGCATTGCAACAAAGAGACAAAAAAACCTTGCAGTAGTTGGGCAAAAAAATCAAAAGGAGCTGTGTGCTGAGATTATTACTGTTCATGCGTTGGAGATTGAGGTTCTTCCACCACTCTGCAGGCGAATTCATCTGCCCAGTCCTTCTGGTCGCCTTGGAGAGCGCCACCCAAGTCTATTTCTTCATCCATCGCCCGCGGTGTGTCTTCTGCATGATGGGTTGTGCCTGTAGATGGAACTGAGCATCTGGGTAGACTTGAAGCAGGAGGGGACAGAGGGGAAGCTTCAGGGGAAGGAGCATGCAAAGGAGCCTCTTCTTTAAGTGTAACAGTGATGTATGCTGTGACAACAGGATGATTATGAGAGCATTCGAAATGGAGCTCAGCACGCTGAGAAGTGAGGCGGATGGGAGGGCGATCAGGTCCACGGGGAGCGGAAGGAAGATCAACGCTATGAGGGTCAGCAAATGGGGGAGGAATTGGCTGAGCCGAAGGAGTCGAGGCATAATGACACCTGTGACTTCTTTCATGAATTAAATCCCGGGGTCGAGCATGAGTCTCTTCAGCAGAAGAAGACCCAGACATAGTGCTGGAATGAGGTCGGTGACTTGTTGCCCGCCCTCGGCTGGAGCCGCGCCTACTCCGCATTCTGTGACGAATGCGAGGCATGGTTGCAGAGAAGGGAAGAGAACGAGAATACTGAAAGGGACAAGAAATATTCCCAAAAACATTGTGAGAGAAAAATCCGTGAGGGAGAGCAGTCGTCTGAATTTCAAGTGGAGAGTCGTCGCCACTGAATGCCTCAGTGCGAGTCCTGAGAGAATTGAATCTACAGTAGAGGCTCTGCGAAACATGCACCCTAGGCAATGGTTCAGAACAAGCTAGCAAAGTGATACGCCGACCTGTAGGAGTGCGGATGCAAGGTTCTGCATAGCCTTGAGGGCATGCACTATTGAGAGGAAGCCGAGGAGCGACACTTCTTTCACTGCTAGTCAAACTCTCTGGAATAGAAGCCATAATCAAATGAATGCCTATGGCAGTGTGAATGAATATCTGCCCTGGATTAATGACGCCGTGAGCTAGATTAATGAACACATAAATGCCACCCCACGCGAGCTTCTTTGGGGGGCGCGCAGGGGTCGGCATCCCATTATGCCTGGCAGTCACCCACATCCGGGCGATCCTTGTGCACCAGCATAGTGCATTTTTGTAGCATTTCACTTTCATGGATGGTATTAAGGGGGCCATGAATGAGAGTATTGGTACTATCAGCACCAAAATTAGCCAAGAGGTCAGAAAATTTATTTCCTTCTCGTTTAACATGAGTAAACGAGACTGCACTGTTGTTGTTTAGCCAGTTGCCTATCTGATCAATCCTAGCGGCCAACCTCCAACTGTTTGCTGCCTTTGCTGTGTTGGTAACCCAGAGGATCTGATTGACCATATTAATGAGTATCTGAGAATCTCCTTCTATGATAATGGGAAAGAAATTGTAGTGATGGATGAGGCTGAGCCCTTGCCAGAGTCCTTCTAACTCAGCCGAGTTATTGGTATCCCTCCCTATTGATCCATAGTAGATGATTTTCATTTCTCCTTCAGAGTCTCTAAAAATGCCTCCAAAGCCAGCTTGCCTAGGGTTTCCTCTTGAAGCTCCATCGAAATTTAATTTGAACATCCCGGGAGGTGGAGGAGACCACTTTAGGGGAGTTTCAGGAACCGACCGTTTCTTGAGGGTGGTGATTGGCTCAATGTTGAGTTTTCAGTTTTGCCAAATGGAAATCTCTTTCGGCTACTTAGGAAAATCTTCTTATTGCCAGGAATGGAGAGCAAGGGATTCCTGTAGATTATGGAAAATGGTGTCCCAAATGGAATCCAGAGATGAGGATTGATTTTTGAATATGCGTTTGTTTCGTTCCTTCCACAGAGACCAGAAAAGAATACCAGGTAGGAGCTGCCAAAGAGAGTTGAGTAGGGAGGAATTGTAAGGACGCTTAGGCCAGATCCGGAGAATATTGGTTATGTCTCCAGAGGGTCTGTTTCGTTGGCAAGAGAGCAATTCATCATGAGATGCTAGATATCTTCATTGCTTTGATTACAATTGAGACATTTGGATGGTCCTATGAAGCCCCTTTTGATTAAATTGTCCCAGGTGAGGATGTGTTTGTGACTGAGGAGCCATATGAAAGTGGAGATCTTTGGCCATATGTTTGGGGCCCATATCATTTTCCAAAGAGGATCCCGCGGAAGGGGCGTGGGGTGCATTAGAGAATAAGCTTCCTTCGTAGAGTACATACCTTTCGTTGTATATCCCCATCTGAGAATGTCAGGGTCCTTAGAATATCTGATCTTCCTTCTTTGAAGCTCGAGACTGAGAGTTTCCCATTCATGAGCTTGAGCTTGAGGAGCTATGAGGGAAGAGGATTTCCATTGTCTGAATCCGTTGCAGTGAGAAGGCAGCGAGAATTGACAAATCTTGTCTTCCATTGTCGCATTGTTGTTGCCTAGATTGGTGTGAGAGAAGGTCTCAAGAAGTTGAGGATTTTGTTGTTGAGAATGCAGCAAGATGATGGAGCTTAGTGAAATGAAGTCGCCTTCACTAAGTGGGCCCGCAGGCGAATTCTGGCGCAAAGTCTATTTTTAGACTATGTCTATTTTTAGACATATGGAGCATGGTTCGGGGATTCGAGTTTGAGATTCTTGAAGTATGTGTCATGTTGGTAAAAATAGATGAGACTCTATTTTTGAGGTCAAAGAGGTCGAAGTCTATTTTTAGACTGCCTCTCCTTAAAACAGGGAAGTCAAATATTATTTACCCTTAATAATATTTAGACTATAAACAGCGGTTTACTCTCTTGGAGCACTTCAGTTCGAGCTACAGAAGTGGCTCATGCATCTGACAGAGGAATCACGTGGTTCCCAAGGGTTTGATGGCATCATGCATGGTTGACTTCAGTTGGACTTCAGTGGCAAAAGTTTGGAGGAGTTAATGAGACAGCTAGTGGAGTTGTGTTCTGTTTATTTTAGTTGAACTAGTTGAGATTAGTTTAACTAGCTAATCAATTAGTTATGAGTGGAGTGAATTAAATATAATTTAATTCATTAATTAGTAACTCATTATTCAACTCAAGAACACATGAGTTCACTACAGTGCATGATCAGTTCAGTGGAGACCAGTGAAAGAGGTAGATGAAAGGGTGGAGTTAGCTATCAGTTGTGACTATACTGTTGCTATTTGCAACACACGGATAGGTGGAGCAAGCCCATGAGGATTGCGTAGTTCAGGCTGGTTTTTTATCTATATAAAGAGGCCATCCCATAGCATTGAAACACGCAATAGAGGCAAGGCAATTGGCGGTGAGTTTTGAACCAGTAACCTGTTCAAAACTGAGCTAGATTGTGAGTAACTGTATGAGAAAGTACTGAGTACTTGTGAGGAGTATTGTACTGAGTTTGTTACTTGATTTTTCCATTATAATATACACAATAGCTGCGGGGTTTTCAGCTATAAGCTTTCCCCATACATACTGTGTTAATGTGTATGATGATTTGATGTGTTATCGCTTGATTTTATTTCCGCATGTGTGATGATCTGAGTTGAGTTGAGTGGAAGAGATTATGTGTTGTGTATGAAGTTCAAATAGTATGTGACCAAGATAGTCTCGGTGGTTAATTAATCATTATTCAGCAAATTTTTACATGGTATCAGAGCTATTGAAGTTCAGATTGATCATCACAGTGATTACAAACTTATTTCGGTAGACAGAGTCTGCATGCGGGCCAGGTAGCCTCCGGATTCATCTTTCTTAGGAAAGTGAAAGGTCTGGTAAACGCCCCTTGCAGTCGATCTCTGTGCTAGAAATAATTTTTTCTCACGATCTAGAGCGGTTGAGCTTTGAGGTGGAATTCGAAATTTTGCAGCAGTTTTTTTTTCTTGGTGCCGGTGTTGAAAATGTATTTCAACGGTTTGCGACTCGAATATGCTCTTGAAGGCAGTTTGAATTATGTTGCATGGAAAGATCGAATGGAAGCAGTATTAGAAGGTAATGGTCTCAAGGAGTTCATAGATACGGATGTCCAAAAGCCCACTGATCCTGCTGAAGTCGATGCATGGAAAAAGAAGATGGCGAAGTGTCGAAGGATCCTGTTGGAGGGCGTCAAGGATCATATTGTATCCAGCCTGCATGGAAAGGCTACTCCATATTTAATGTGGAAAGCTTTGACGGATCTATTTCGGAGTAAGAGCGACCAAAGGAAGCTGGCGCTCAAAGATAAGCTCAGTAACATCAAGATGGAGAAAAGCGACAGTATCGCAAAATACCTCGGTATTGCCAAATTTTTCAGCGATTGCATGCTTGGTTTCAAGTGTGATGGGATCGGTGTGGTTCTTGGACAGCGGTGCGTCATTTCATATGACGGGAGATCGGGAGTTGTTCTCGGATCTGGAGGACAAGGATTTGGGTATGCACATCGAGATGGGCGATGACGGTAGATACAGTGCGACTGGTATCGGTACCGTATCCTTTCAGAGGGAGTCTGGTAAACCCTTTGTATTAAAGGATGTCATGCATGTACCTGGATTGAAGAAGAACCTGATTTCAGTAGCGATGTTGGAGGATAAGGGGTATGATGTGGTCTTCAGCGAAGGAAAAGCCTTCTTGCGCAGTAAGACTACTGGAGAGACCCGGAAGATAGGGGTTCGGACCAAGAACCTTTATCAGTTGCAGGTAGATGGCTGCGCAGCTATGGCATGCAAGGCGGGAGAAGTGGTGAGCCGGGATGATGAGGGCGAACTGTGGCACGGGAGATTGGGCCACCTTCACCATGGAGCTTTGAAGATTCTGCAGCAGATTTCTACTGGGCTTCCTAAGGGCACTCTTGCGCAGTCAGATCAGTGCAAGGGGTGTACTTTAGGAAGTATGTGAAAGCCACCTTTCACGAGAAGGATAGTCGCGCCACGACGATCCTTGAGAGAGTTCACACAGACGTGTGTGGTCCTTTCTCAGTTGCTTCGACAGAAAAGCACGGGTATTATGTGATCTTTGTTGATGATTTCTCTCGAAAGTGCTGGATCTTCTTCATGCAGAAGAAGAGCGATACATTCGCGAAGTTCTGTGAGTTTAAAGCACTGGTCGAGAACGAGTCGGGGAAGAAGGTGATTGCTCTAAGGAGTGATAACGGTGGTGAATTCATCTCGGCTGAATTCAAGGAGTTCTGCAGCGCAGAAGGGATTCGGAGAGAGCTCATCGCACCCCATAACCCACAGCAGAACGGGGTGGCTGAGCGGAAGAACATAACGATCGTGGGTGCTGCACGAGCGATGTTGCATGATCAGGGCCTACCCCTTCACTTGTGGGCTGAGGCATGCAATACAGCAGTGTATGTGCAGAACTGTTGTCCTCACAAGGTTCTTGGCATGAGTACACCAGAGGAGGCTTATTCTGGCAAGAGGCCTGATATTTCCCATTTACGGATTTTCGGATCTCCTGTCTACATGCATGTGACGAAGGATGCAAGAAGGAAGCTGGATCCAACTGCTGAAGTTGGAATATTTGTGGGGTACACTGATACACCTCACAACTATCGGGTGTATGTGCCAGACAGTCGCAAGACTGTTGTGCGACGGGATATAAAATTTCGGGAGGAGAAAGCCATGCAGTGTTCGCTTGAGAGGGAGCTACACTTGCATGCAGATGAGGAGCTGTTAGTTCCTAAGGAGGAGCTTTCGGATGTGGATCATCCACAAGAGGAGGTTCAGGAGGTGGAAGAAACCACCCAGGCAGCGCCAACCATCAGAGGGCGCATGCGCACTACAGAAGCTGAGCGACTGGCTCGGGATGCAGAGAAGGTTGTAGGACCACCTACAGCACAGCGCAGACAGAGACAGTCACCGGATCGGTACACTGGATACATGGCTCTTGTGAGTCAATGTGTTATGACGGAGCCATCCTCTTTTGAGGAAGCTGTGGAGGAACCCGCATGGGTTGATGCCATGATCGAAGAATATGATTCGATCATCAGGAACAGTGCATGGGAGATTGTCCCAAGACCGGTTGGGAAATCAGTTGTAGGTTCGCGATGGATCTACAAGGTGAATCAGGCGGCTGACGGGAGTGTGGAGAAGTACAAGGCGAGATTTGTCGCCCGTGGCTTCTCACAGATCGAGGGGATTGACTATGAGGAGACTTTTGCACCTGTCGCAAGGTACTCTTCCATACGGACGATCCTTGCTCTCTCAGCGCAGATGGGGTGGCACATTCATCGGATGGATGTGAAGACTGCGTTCCTCAATGGAGTTATTGAGGAAGAGGTGTACATAGAGCAGCCTGAAGGTTTTGAGATCTTCAGCAGTGATTCGCATGTGTGCCGACTCAAGAGAGCACTGTACGGGCTGAAGCAAGCACCTCGTGCTTGGTACACTCGGATAGACAACTACTTCACCAGGCTTGGATTCTCCAAGAGTGAGGCAGATCCAAACCTGTACCAGATTGTGGTGGAGGGGAAGCTGTTGATCATCGTACTGTATGTAGATGATCTGATTTTGACTGGTGATGAGCAGTTGATACTTTCATGCAAGGAGGATCTTGCACGAGAGTTTGAGATGAAGGACTTGGGCATCCTTCATTATTTCATGGGATTGGAGATTTGGCAGCGCAGCGGAGGACTGTTTGTTTCTCAGGGCAAGTATGCCCGGGAGATTCTGGAGAGGTTCAACATGCAAGGCTGCAAGCCTGTTGACCCTCCTCTTCCTGGTGGTTGGAGGAAGGAGGATGCTACTTCAGCGGAGGTAGTGGATGCCACTGTCTATCGACAGTTGGTGGGGTCGCTTATGTATCTGGTCAATACACGACCCGATATATGCTATGCAGTTAACCAGCTTTCGCAAGCTATGGTTAAGCCTACCAAGCTCTTTTGGAAGGCGGACAAGCATGTATTGCGCTATATTAGAGGCACATCGGGATATGGTCTATGGTACAGACAGGAGGATGGAGCGAAGCTTTCTGGCTTCACTGATGCAGATTGGGCAGGGAGTCCAACGGACCGGAAGAGCACTTATGGAGGAGTTTTCAGCATTGGGTCGACAGCAGTTTCCTGGTACAGCAGGAAGCAGAGATCCGTGGCACTCAGTTCAGCAGAGGCCGAGTACATGGCAGCTAGCTTGGCTGCATGCGAGGCTATTTGGATGAGGAAGATCCTCGCAGGATTGTTCAGGTTGCATTTGGAGCCTACGGTGATCTACTGTGATAACCAGAGTTGCATTAAACTCTCGGCTAATCCAGTATTTCATGATAGGTCCAAACACATCGACATCAGGTACCATCATATCAGAGATTGTGTTCAGCGGAGAATCCTGATGCTTTCATATGTTCCCACGGAGGATCAGGATGCCGACATCCTGACGAAGGCGCTCACCAGGAGCAAGTTTGAATTCCACAGAGGCAGGATAGGGGTTGCAGATAATCCATATCTTGCTGAGAGGGAGTGTTGAAAATGCAGCAAGATGATAGAGCTTAGTGAAATGAAGTCGCCTTCACTAAGTGGGCCCGCAGGCAAATTCTGGCGCAAAATCTATTTTTAGACTATGTCTATTTTTAGACATATGGAGCATGGTTCGGGGATTCCAGTTTGAGATTCTTGGAGCATTGGTAATGTTGGTAAAAATAGATGGGACTCTATTTTTGTGACCTATAGGTCGAAGAGGTCGAAGTCTATTTTTAGATTGCCTCTCCTAAAAATAGGGAAGTCAAATATTATTTACCCTTAATAATATTTAGACTATAAACTTCAGTTTACTCTCTTGGAGCACTTCAGTTCGAGCTACAGAAGTGGCTCATGCATCTGACAGAGGAATCACGTGGTTCCCAAGGGTTTGATGGCATCATGCATAGTTGACTTCATTTGGACTTCAGTGGCAGAAGTTTGGAGGAGTTAATGAGACAGATAGTGGAGTCGTGTTCTGTTTATTTTAGTTGAACTGATTGAGATTAGTTTAACTAGCTAATCAATTAGTTATGAGTGGAGTGAATTAAATATTATTTAATTCATTAATTAGTAACTCATTATTCAACTCAAGAACACATCGATTTCTACTTTCTGATGCATCATCTGATTCGATGGAGACCGAGTGAAAGAGATAGATGAAAGGGTGGAGTTAGCTTCAGTTGTGACTATCTGTTGCTATTTGCAACACACGGATAGGAGGAGTAAGCCCATGAGGATTGCGCGGTTAATTTGTTTGGTGGTTTATCTATATAAAGAGGCCATCCCATAGCATTGAAACACGCAATAGAGAGGCAAGGCAATTGGCGGTGAGTTTGAACCAGTAACTGTTCAAAGCGGAAGCTAGACCAATGACTTGTATGAAATCTTGAGTACTTGTGAGGAGTATTATGCGATGTATTGTCTTGATTTCTCCATTATAATATACACAATAGGCTGGGGGTTTTCTAGCTACTAAAAGCACTACCTATTGTGTTAATGTGTATGATGATTTGATGTGTTATCGCTTGATTTTATTTCCGCATGTGTGATGATCTGAGTTGAGTTGAGTGGAAGAGATTATGTGTTGTGTATGAAGTTCAAATAGTATGTGACCAGGATAGTCTCGGTGGATAATTAATCATTATTCATCAAATTTCTATATTTGTTGCCACACATCAGTCCAAAACCTAGCAGAGTTGTCATTACGGATCTCCCAAAAACTGTGCTTTTGAATGAGCGAATAGTGTTGCTTTGCTGCATTCCAGACTAGAGAACCTGTGCTTTTAGGCGTTAGTCGTATCAAATCTTCAGGAGATCTGTTATTGGCATATTTTTCTGTCCACAATTTAGCCCAAGGTGTATGTGGTTTTGAAATCCATTTCCACCATATGCGTGCTCCCATGACTTCATTGCTGTGTATCGGGTTCCTGAGGCCAAGACCTCCTGCTTCCTTAGGCGTGCAAACTGTGTCCCAATTAACCAAGGCCCATTTTCTGTTCCGACCGGAAGATCCCCAAAGGAAATTCCTTTGTAGGGATTTAATCTGTTTAAGGAACCATTTTGGGGCAGCCAGCACAGAAAAGAGATAGAGAGGCATGGATTGCAACAAAGCTTTGATGAGAGTGAGTCTGTTGGCCATGTTGAGGGCTTTGAAGGTCCAGGAGAATATCCGAGATTCAAGTTTATCAAGGAGAAGGTTCCAGGATGCGTTCTTGATAGTAGTGGCTATAAGAGGGGCGCCCAGGTATTTGTCTGGGAGAGAAGCAATAGTGAAGCCGAGGATTCATGAAATATTGGCTTGAGTCAAGGGAGGCGTGTTGAAGAAGAAAATTTGAGATTTGGATTCATTAATGGAGAGATGAGAGGCTGTTGAGAAAAGATTTAAAATGGCTTTGAAAGAGCGAGCTTCTTGGACAGAAGGGTGGCCGAAAAGCATGTTATCATCCACGAATTGCTGGTGGGTGGAGGCAGGGGCTCCATGAAGGGAGATTCCTCTCAGAAGATGGGTATTGACTCCATTGTGAATTAATTTTCCAAGTCCTTCAGCCATAAGGACAAAGAGGAACGGGGAGAGAGGGTCTCCTTGTCTAATACCTCTTGAGGGAGAGAAAGGGGGAGAGGGGATTCCATTAACGAGGACGGAGAAAAAGGTGGAAGAAATAAGGTTAATTATCCATCTTATCCACATTTGGTCAAAGCCAAATGCGTTGAGAATCTGCTGAATATAATTCCAATTCAATCTGTCAAAAGCCTTAGAGAGATCGATTTTGAGGAGCATACCTGGCTTCTTGCAAATTTGTAAGGAGCGAATGATCTCATGAGTTAAAATTATACCGTCCAATATTTGTCGACCTTCCACGTAGCTTGTCTGCTCAGGCGAGATAAGAAGCGGCAGGAGAGGTTTAAGTCTGTTGGCTACAACTTTGGAGATGACCTCATAAATCACATTGCAAAGAGCAATGGGCCTGAATTTTTCTGGCGTGCTTGGTTGTTCCTCCTTCGGAATCAGTGCGATGAAGGTTGCATTGAGAGAGGGTAGGAGCCAATGCATGGTTCGAGATTCCTCGACGAGCTGCCAGACTTCATGTTTGATGAGATCCCAGAAGTGATGAAAAAAGTTTGAGGTAAATCCATCTGGGCCAGGTGCCTTTCCATCCTTGAGCTGTGCCACAGCGTAATCTACTTCCTGAAGTGAGACTGGGCGCAATAGCATTCTATTATGCTCATCAGTGATCAATTTAGGGATCAGCTGCGTGATTTGATCTATAGCCTGCTGTCTATTAACCTGAGGCTCTTGTTGGATGCCTTTGAAGTAATTCAAGAGCTCCTTTTCCATTTCTTCATGCTTCTCCATTCGTTCCCCTTGTTGATTGGTGATATGGCTGATTCTATTTTGCATTCTTCTTTGAACAGTAGAGTTATGAAAGAATTTGGTATTTCTTTCTCCTTCCCTCAGCCAACGTATTCTTGATTTCTACCTCCAGAGGATTTCCTCTTGTTTGTATCTGTCTTCTAGCTGCTTCTGTAGATCTTGTTCCTTGGCGGCAAGAATTTCAAATCTTCCTTTATTGATTATTTCCTGTTGTACTTCAACCATTTTCTGCTCAAGGATCTTTTTCTCCTGAAATATGTTTCCAAAGACTGTCTGATTCCAGTCTTTGATGTGCATTTTGAGGTACTTAATTTTCTATTGAAACTGATACATTTTAGAACCTTTTGGTGGGGCGTAACTTTTCCACACAGCATGAACCATTTCCTTGAAGGTTGGATGCGTGAGCCAAAAAGCTTCAAATTTAAAAGGGCGCTTTAGTTGTGATCCTATATCTTGCCATTGAAGGAGTATAGGCCAGTGGTCCGATCCAGCTAAATGAAGTATAGAGGCTGTGATTTCTCCTCCTACATGGATGGCATTATCCGAAATGAGGAATCTGTCAAGTTTTGATGCAATCTGCTGGCTTCGCGCCCTTCTATTGTTCCAGGTGAAAATGCCATTAGAAAAAGGAATGTCTATAAGCCAATTGGAGTTGATGAAGTTTTTGAAAAATGCACATTCTGGGTCCAGTCTGGAGCGTCCGCCGATTTTTTCCTCCATTTTGGTTATCATATTGAAGTCTCTTGCAATGAGCCACAGGGGATGTGTTATATTGGAGTTTAAAAGTTCCAGAGTATTTAAAAGCTCCATTTTACTGACCTGATCCTGAGGAAAATATACATTGGAGAGATGCCCATGTATGTTAGTCCCTATAGGATGGAAAGTTTCTTAAATAAGGTTGTGCGCCGCGTGGAAGTCTGCGAGCATTATAGTCTGAGTGTCCCAAGCAACCGCTAATCCTCCTGAGAAGCCTGAAGCATCTACTGCCACCGAGCTGCTGCTGGGCCACACTTTTGAAAGGATTGAGCCAAGCATTTCACTGTTGCATTTTGTTTCCTGTAGAAAGAGGATTTGGGGCCTTTCTTTCTGAATCATGTTCTTAATCATCCTGTACTTTCCAGGGCTGTTGAGCCCTTTCACATTCCATGAGACTAGCTTCATGGGGAACTTCCTGTGAGCGGTTTAAAAAACCGCGTTAACTTGGGATAACACCTTGAATCCACCAATATCTCTCCCAGAGCAATGGTGCGTTGCCAATCTGGCTTTCGACCTCGCTTCTTGGTTTCTTTAATAACTTTCAAGCTGTCCCAATGGCTTCCTGGCTGGATGCCTAGTGTCTTTTGCTGCTGAACCTTATATAGGGCTGCTTCAAGTGATTCAATCTGACTGGGATTAATTTTATCAAATTCTTTTCGTCTGCAAGCATCTTCTAATCCCAATAAATCTAATTCGCCAAGGTCAAAGCTTTCTGAGTCTTTATCCATGAGGGTGAGCTGACTATTTTCTGGAGCTTCCTTATTGGCAGGGCTAGAGCTGGATTGCGGCCCATCCAGATCCATTAAGTTAAGGTTCTAGGTCACTTGCTTTTTTGCCGAAGGAGGATCAGATCTTGAGGGAGTATCAGCTTGCGATGCTGGTTGGGTAGATGCAGGGGTTTGAGGGTTGGGAAAATTCAAAGGGTTGGTGGAAGGGTCGGAGGGATGGAGGGAGGGTTGGATGGTTTCATTCTGATGGTCAGACTGAGCAAGGATGGCAAAGCTATTGCTGGTGGAGGGGGTATTGGCCTGAGAACTAGGTTTTTTCATAGAGGAGGAGGATTTCTTGGATTTTCTCCTTCGAGTGGGAACTTTGGTAAACCCATCTTCTTCCGCATTGTCTTCAGCTGCTTTATTCTGAGATTGAGAGTTAAGGGGGCAATCTCTGAATAGATGTCCATGGGCATGGCACCTCCTGCAGTGAAATGGAACATGTTCGTAGTCAAGAGGTTGTATCCACTCGAAATCATCATGGAAAAGACTTACCGCGTCTGGCAAAGCTTTATCCAGATGCATGTAGACACATATTCTTGCATAGGAGGTGTATCTTCGAAGCTTGGTCTCTTCAGCTGTCTTTATGAACTCTCCCAACCCTCTTCCAATCTCCTGAAGCGACTCCTCATCCCATTATTCAAGAGGCAGAGAGTATAGACGAATCCATACAGGTGCCCAATTGAAATTTTCCTGATCTGGGTTGAATCTTTCAACCCAGTTTCTAAGATATAGCCCTACCGAATTGAAAAAGTATGGACCTCCATCCATTACCTTATTTCTGTCCTCGATGCAGTTAAAAATGGCTGTGAAGAAGCCTTTCGGACCAAGTTGCAGAGTAACATGCCCTTTTGGCTTCCATTTGGAAGCAATCCAACCCTGTAGCGCTTTTTCTGTTGGCCAAAAGCCAATAAATTTTCCAAAGAGAGTGTGATCTCTCATATATTGGATTCTGGCGTTGATTTGGTGACTTGGAAAATCGATTTTGGGTCTATCTGGAGCTATTGGCTTACATCTGGATGAAGTGACAGGCTGAGCGTCCGTTTGTTTCTTAGAGGTCGGCGTCTGAGGCGCATTAGCCTCCAGCTTTTCTCCTGTTGCTGTTTCACTTTGATTTGGTGTCCCATCGAGATCTTTGTCCGTTTCAGGGGGAGGCTTACTGCCTCCCCCCGTTGCCGTCGCCATACTTGTTTGCAGAGCCTCTCCTAGTAGCATGACAGGCGCCGATACAACACAACAGGTTGCAGTGTGGTTAGGGTTTTGGCCAGAAGCGGAAAAACCCTAGCAGAGAGATGCATTCCTTTTGCTTCAAACACTTCTCGTATGGTATTGTTAATTCAATCTTCACACCAGTATTACTCTCCATAAAGTTCTCGAATAATTCTACTTGACTGACCTGTGTTATATGTTTGGAATGATATTCATAAACTCCCTTAGATATATAGCGTCACAGTTGATCCTTTTCATTTGGAGACACACGAGAATTCGAATCCCAAAACTCTTTTACCCTATCCCTCACACCATCAGGAAGTCTATCATGATATGGACGCCTACAGATATTAGCCCAACATGCAAGTTCATCATTCTCATCTATTTGAGTTCTAAATTTTGAATGCCTCCATAAACTTTTTCTTGATGTTTTAATCAATTTTCAAGTTGTTGACATCAACCGAATTGATGAAGTTCCTTTCGCAACTGCACCTGTTAAAAGTGCTCTACGAGCATTCTTTGCAACATCAGTTTTCCCTTTGGCTAGTATGCCAAGCACCGATGTCACATTTTTTGTTAGCATTTCATTTGCTAAAACCTCTTTTTCACTTTTAATGCCCAATAATTCCACAACATTTTTTAGAGATTTGTGCTTTATAAATCCATGTAGCAGTTGAGCTTGTGCTATGATAGATAAACCTTCAAAAGTATGTTTCAATCCAGATTTTACTTTATCTCGAACTGTCCTTTTAGCCATTGGTGGTCCCAATTCTTCAATTTTAGTTGGATCCATATTTTCTAGAAACTTGTAGTTGTATACAACGTTCTTGGAACTTCCAATTAATTGCAGTGAAATTGGACGTGTGGTAGTATCTTCTTATGGGTCTGATATTGTCCCTGCATACAAAAAAATATTAAAACTTCTAATTTGAAATTGACATATACATATTTTTAATTTTAAAACTATTTTGAACTACAATGTTTTAAAAAAAAAATGCAAAATTCAAATTGAAGAAACTATTGACTCACCAGTGACATCGATATCAATATTCTCTTAGACATTTGTGGTAGTATCTTCTTGTGGTTCTGATGTTGTCCTTGCATAAAAAACAATATTAAAACTTCTAATTTGAAATTGACATATACATATTTTTAATTTTAAAACTATTTTGAACTACAATACATTTAAAAAAAAAAAAACAATTTATTCAAATTGAAGAAACTATTGACTCACCAGTGACATCGATATCAATATTCTCTTGGACATTTGTGGTAGTATCTTCTTGTGGTTCTGATGTTGTCCCTGCATAAAAAAAAATATTAAAACTTCTAATTTGAAATTGATCTGTATACATATTTTTAATTTTAAAACCATTTTGAACTACAATGTTTAAAAAAAAAAAAATACAATTTATTCCAATTGAAGAAACTATTGACTCACTAGTGACATCAATATCAATATTCTCTTGGGCATTTGTGGTAGTATCTTCTTGTGGTTCTGATGTTGTCCCTGCATAAAAAACAATATTAAAACTTCTAATTTGAAATTGACCTGTATACATATTTTTAATTTTAAAACTATTTTGAACTACAATGTTTAAAAAAAAAAAATACAAAATTCAAATTGAAGAAACTAAATTGACTCACTAGTGACATCGATATCAATATTCTCGTTGACAAGTTCCTCAACATTTCTCATTTCCTCGTCATTTTCATGTACCTCTACATCTATTTCACGATGCTCTACCTCCACATTTCTTTCATGCCTTAATATTTCCCTTTCCTCTCGCCTTTTTTTTTGTAATCTCTCATTTTTATCCTTTAAATATTTTCTTTTTCGATCATGCCTCGATATGCATTTCCTTTGGTTTCCCATGTTCACAAAATTGGAAACCTAAAATCCAATTCTATTTGGACCAAATACCTAAAAAAACATAAAGAGTTCAGACTAAGTACTTCAAGCTTTCAATAAGAGAGAGAAAAAAAATTTTAAAATTCATAAAGACATTTTGCAAAAATACTTCATGCCTTCATAGATTGCAAGATTGCAAAAATACCCCATGTATTCATAGACACATTATGCAAAAATACTTCATGCATGCACCCAAAAACATTTCAAAAAAAAATTTTGCACCCACAAAAACTTTCAAAAAATATTTTGCACCAAAAAACTTGAAATTTTTTTTTTTTGCCAAAAAAAATTTTGTACACAGAAAATATTCCCACCTTTAGAGGAAAAGAATTCGGACCTTCGCAATTTTCGGATCCTCACACCTTCTCAATTTTCATTGGTTCGGAATTGTGTGTGAAATTAATCTCTCAGGTGAGAGTATTTATATAAAACTATCGACCGAAAGATTGCGTCGGCTTTTGATTAAAGCATTTTATAAAAGTTTTATATAAAACATTTAATAAAACTCTCGACCGAGAGTTTCATTGGGTAAACTCTCGGGTGCAAACTCTCGGCCGAGAGTTTTTTAAACTTTCGTCCAAGAGTTTGGCCGTGCGGTTAAACGTAACTTTAGGTGGGTTAAACTCTCGGTCGAGAGTTTTATAAATTTCTCGTCCGAGACATTATCTCGGTCGAGAGTTTCTGGTCAACGAAAAACTCAGAAAATTCTGCAATTTTCGGGAACCTGCAACTTTGGAGGGACGAAACACCTACAAAAACAAAATTTTATATGTCGGACCAAGTACCATTAGATTCATCTCTGAATCTAGTTTCTGATGATGTGATATTTATGGAGTTTCATTAAAAAATTCAATTTTTTATTAATTAATTTTTTACTAAACTATGTCACTATGGAATTTCATTGTTCGAAAAATTGCATTGAATGAAAATTCAATAACTTTCAAATGAGGACACCAAAAAATTCAGAAAAATCATATTGCATTTCCTCTCCCTGTCTACTTCAAAAGGGTACTCTCATTTTTCTTATTGACGATCACATTGAAAAGAAAATCTAAGGATCATAAAATGTACTGAAACATCATTGTTTTTTTGTCTTCGTCCATTTCAAAAAATAATAAAAAATAGTGATTTAATCCAAAAATTACCGAAAAATAGTCTGGGCACTAATGCAATATATGCAGATTATGATGCTATGGTTTTTTTACAAAAAATGAATAACCTTCCCTAAAAAAAGTTAAGGATCATAAAGTGACTATTTATGTTTGCCTGAAAATTTCAAGTATATGCAGTTAGTAAACAAGAAATTTACCCCTCTATATGTCAATATTTTTTTTTTTTTTTAAATATGGGTATGGAGGTAAGACAATTCTCTACAATTCTTGTTTTTATGTCAAAGAATAATTTGCAATAAAAATATGAGTTTAGTGGAGTTGAAGTTGAAAAACATAGAAAATTACAATTTTCAACGTCAAAAAAGGGCAAAAAGTGTTTCCCAACTTCACATTGATAGAGAGCACCAGATGCAGTGGGCCATCCCGTGGGCGAATTCCTTTGCTTCTCTATTTTTATCGGATTACATATTTGAACAACATTTATCTATGTATGGCTTTCATTTGAGTGATTTCAGCTTTTCTACTCATATTAATCATGGTTACTATGAATGTCAAACTGATTGTCATGAGCTCGGAGTTTATGTGATTGCAAGTTTGGGTATCCAATTGCATGGATGTGCAAAATTTACAATTAATTGCAGATTTGGACATCCAAATTTGTTTGTTAGATGCGTGAAATCTACCATGGAAACTAATAAAATTTACAATTTTTGAAACGTCTCAAAGTAAAGGAATAACCCATGAAGCTCAGTGATCTGCATCTGTCTTTTCCCTGCATTTCCATGTCTATTTTTCAATATAAGCTAGCATAGATCCATCTTAAGTACAGATCTAATATGAACAAAGTGGGATCAACTTTCTTCACGCACAAACTTATTTAAAGTGTAAAATGCAATGTGTTATTTTTCATTGTTTAAATTGTATTTTTGAATGCTAAATAAAATATATATATTACCAAATAAAAGTTTTAACCATAAAACTTATCTTTTTCATGATATATACATAATTTTTTAAAATGATATATAATGTATAAGCAATTGACATTAAAATATTTAACATAACATGTACATAGAGGCATGTTATGACACAAATTAAAATGGTTTTTTATTATTAAGTATATGTCAATATTAATTTATATTGAAATATTTTATCAATAATAAGTGAGAACGGAGGAACGGAGGAACCAAGACTCGAGGAACATAAATGCTAAGGTTTAATTTTGCTTGAAACCTGTGAGGAAGATTAGCAGTGGGGAACCAAGACTATGCAATGGCTGGGGGGACAGCATGTCTGCAACCTCAGGGGGGGCCCGACCCCCTCCTACAGAAACATCACTGCCGGAGAACAAAGCAGCAGAAAAACAAGACCTCAAGCGGACTCTACTCAGAATGAAGGCCCTGTATTAGGAGCGGAATGGAAAGCTAAGACACGAGGACAATGTCTGCCACGATCTCAGAAAAAACCAAGGTTCATTATTCCCTGAAAATAAATAAGATGAGTAAAGAATTTATATGAAGGATCATGTATTAATCTGCAAGTTCATTGGCATTTGGCCAACATAAAAAGATATTCTGAAATGGATACAATAAAAATGGGAGCCCAAGGGACATATTGATTTGAATTTTGGACCCAGAGGGTTTTTTACTGACATCTTTACAAATTTTCTTGATAAAGAAATGATCTTTGAGGGAGGTCCTTACTTTTATTACAATGCGGGTCTATTCTAACGAAAATGGGAGGAATGCTACAACCTAGATCAAGAAAACTTCTTGGCTACACCGGTCTAGGTCTGACTCTTTGCATTACCGATGGATTTTTGGGACCCATAAATTCTAGAAGGTATTGGCAATTCCCTTGGAAATTTTGTGAAGATCGCTGAAACAACTCTTTGAGGCTGGTACACTTCTTCTTCTTGTATATGTGTGTACATGAAAATTTCTGAGCCACTTCCAAAATCCATTAAACTTGAATATGAAGGAAAAATATGGCATCAGCTTCTCGACTATAAACATATTCCATTCCATTGCCACAGATGCCATGAGTATGGGCATCTTTATAAAACTTGCCCTTTGAATAATCCTGCTCCAATGCAAGGAAAATCTCCAGAGGTAGCTGAAGGGTCACCTGAAAAAGATGACGGATTCACAATAGTGACAAATAAAAAGAAGCATAATAAGTAGCAGGTCAGCCAAAATAATACTCCTAAATTGAAGAACACTTAGAATCGATATGAAATCTTGCAGGAACAGGGGGGAAATTCAAAGGTAGGGGAGGAAAGCCCAAGTGAGGTACAAGGACTAGAACCACAGAAAAATCAAAATGCAAAACGAAAGGCCCCGCAAGAATCCACTAAAGCAGAAGAAGAAAATCTAGTTGAACAGTCACCAATGGATATAGAACAGAACAGAGAGGATTTAAGTTTGGAGGAAGTAGTTTTAAAACGACTCTTGCATGAATGGCGAAACCTAGATGATCGATTCATTCCAGATGATCAAAATAAATTGTATAAAGAAACTTTCTAGCAATATCTGACAGCCCAATTTCAGAAGCAAGAAAATACGCCTGAAATATGCCTTCTAAAGAAGTCATTACTCAATCAAAAGGAGGGAAAAATAAAGGAAGAAAATTTTGAATCCTTAGTTAAACTGAGAGGGGGGGTGAATCAGTTTAACACATACATAAGATTTTTAAATTTTTCATCAACTTATTTACAACTTAATTTTATAACCAACCTTAATATGTGAACAGTCTTAATATGTTGCAGCAAGTATCAAATTAATGTGACATCAAACTCATTATGAGAGCAACAAACATTAAGCAGATTTGGTAAATCATATCAGCACATAGGCAACACACATAGAGACAGCAGATATAAGTGGAAACCCATAAAGGGAGAAAACCACATCTTATTATTGTTGTGATGCAAAGGCAAGCTCCAACTCCCTCTCACCACTGTTTTTCTGCAGGCACCAACCTGTAGGAGGCTCCAACCTCAGTTAGCTACAACTGACAACTATCAAGCTTCAACTTGATAGGGAAGCTCCAATTTCCTCAATTTATCAAAAGAAATGTTTGCTGATTTACCTCAGATATCAGCTCTGTTCTGTAGCATCTCTTTCTACTCCTCTCTTCCTTATCTTCTCTGCCTTAGTTTTCCATACTCTGCATTCTCTATTTTCACTCTCTCTAACATCTCTATGCATATCAAGATGATATTACTTATAGAGACTTCCTGATGACTGTTTGTTTTCCTCTAGGAATTCGAAATGGATAGCCAGACCTATTAGTCTTCTGCCTTCTCATTTATTTTCCAGCTCACTCAGAAAAATATAACTGTAGGTACTAATTTTAACATTACAGTGGGATATTTGTTCTCTTCCAGAGACTTGCCAATGCATCACAAACAATATAAACCAATTAAAACCATTTACATTTAATTACAATGAGAGCTCCAGCTCACTCATTCAGCCTCTTTGGTTCACTGAACTTGCCTTTTCTGTGACTGTATTTGTCCCTTTTTCTTCTCTGTATGCCTTTCTGTTTATTGCTGTTGCGTAACTCCTGTATGTATGTAACTGCGCTTTTTATATCATGCAAATCAATTCTCGGCATAATAATAATAAGGCGTCTTTAATATGTGCACTGCTGTGTTATATAACTTAAGTAACTTCTAGCGTTATAATGATAAAAGATCATTTTAATACATAAAATGCCCTTACAGGCCCACACGCCGAAATTGCTCAAATCTCCGATGCGATGTATCACTTCTCGACTACTTCCGATTGCGATTAATCACAATCGCACCTTCCATTTATATGTTCCGATGCTCCGCTCCTTCTACGATGCGATCAATCACTGTTCACTTTGAAATGCCGATGCGATGAATTTCTCCAATGCGATGTATCACCTTTCGAATATTTACGATTGCGATTAATCACAATCGTGACTTCCATTTATATGTTCTGATGCTCTGCTCCTCCTCCGATGCAATCAATCACTGTTCACTTTGAAATGCCGATGTGATGTAACACTATTTACTTTGATACGGGAACTCAAACATATATGAATCGTCGTTTAAACCATATTGGGTCCGGAACTCAATCACAATTGCAACTTTTTGTTAACATGTTCCATTGCCAAGTTTCTCAGATGCGATTGGGTGAGGGTCCCACAATATAAGACTTTGTTTGTTTCAAAACCAAGCGATAGAACCTTTGGTTCTTTTGATCTTGCGCTCAATAATGTAATACATATGCTTTGTATTATACCTTTGGTCCCTTGTCCATAAAGTTCTCCATATAAATATATATATATGCTTTGGAACTTTGTATATAAGGCGCAACATTTGTAACGTGCTGCATATATATAAGCTTCCGCTTCCGCTTTAATGTATCCTTCAGCTTGGGTAATGATTCTCAGAATTTTATGTAGCGGGGTCTTCTGTCAACCTTATATTAAGTCTTGGACTTAGACATAAGCCCAGCGCTAATATCTATATATATAACCTCTCGGGCTCCATAGTTCATTTAATGTTTTCGCTCCCAGCATAGACTTAGCCATGTTCTTTATTCGAACCTTAGTCTTACTGCAAAAAAGAGTTCTGGCTCTTCTAATTACATATACCCAAGCTTATAGCATTCATTCAAGGTTTATATATATTAATGCAGCACATATATCATATGGTGGTTCACGGGTCCCACGCTCTATTGTTCACCCTTGTCAGTTAAGCCTATCCACATTATATAAGTTGCTATAGGTCTGCACCCTTTGTATCATTTCATTGAAATCATCAATCAACTTATAACTAAACCCAACGCGGCATATTAATAAAAAGCCATTCCATGGAGCCCACATGTGTTTGATAAACTCTGCACTTTTAGTACATTCCCAACTGATAGCACCCTTTGAACATAAATATATATAAGCCTAAGTCAATCTTCGACCATGGCTTTAACCCTCGGCATATCATAGTGTATTAACTTGCAACAAATAAATAATCTGCACATAACCCATTTCTATATGTGCACTCAACTTTAATATATATCCAACATTGCAATGAATATCAAACCCGATACATATTTTAACATATACACATTCCCGGGGCCCACCTCCATTAACACACCTCTTGCATCCAACGGCTGACAGTTTATCGCATCGACTCCGATAATCCAATGGACGACGCGCAATATCGCGCAACTTAAATGCGTGTTTCATAATTCTCCAAAATCACGCGAAAAAAGTTGTTTTAAAAAACCGCCTGAGGACATGTGTCCTTTAATGACATATATCGCGTTCATTTTGGTAATACAGCTTACCACTTCAATCGACGCGCGAACCCACTGGTTTTGTGGCCCTCTGGTTTTACTGTTCATGGTAGGGGTTCCGCTTAAAGTCATGGTTCCGCTCCAAAAAATACTTTGCGCCTTCGTTATATACATATGTATACATACACTCTATTCAAAGGTTTGTTTCTTATTTCTTCAGCGCTTTAATATATGAAGCCTGTTTCATTATTATGTTAATTCAACGCTACCATAAGGTTTAATACCCTACTTCATTGGGTTTTTACTGCTAAACGCTTGGTTCCATTTCCCTCAGGGTTCCATCTCTGCTTGATCTTTTCACTGTTTATTAACGGCTCTGCCTCTGCCTCGGCTTCTCGACTGTTTCTCTGCCTCTGCCTCTGCCTCTGCTGCTTGACTGTTTCTCTGCCTCTACCTCTGCCTTTGCTGCTCGACTATTTCTTTGCCTCTGTATTCTCTGTCTCCGCCTCTCTTTATGCTGCCCTATTTATGTAAATAAACTCTCCCTCTGTTCTTCTCATGCTCCCTGTAAATGTTACCTGCTGTCTTCTCCTTTGCTTCTGCTGCTGTCCTTTTCCATCAATGACAACACTTCTAACAGAAAAAAATTTCATGACTCGATCCAACTAGTAGGGGAGATGTTAGTTAATTATGGAAAGATAATATTGTTAACAACGGTATTCCAACAACTCCCTAAAGTTAAACCATGAAAGTGATCTCCTGGAATATTAGAGGCCTAAACAGTAAAGGTAAACAACGATATTTAAAAGAAAAATTAAAATCAGAAAAGCCCCAACTGCTGCTGCTACAGGAAACGAAAGTCTCTAGCCAAAAACTAGAAGACATTCTTAAATATTATAAGCCTCATTATGAGACAATGAATATTGACTCATGGGGAAGTCCAGGGGGAATAGCCATACTCTGGAACCCTATAGAAATAATAGCAAATGGATGGATTGAAGGACTGCCTCGCCATCTCATAGGAATGTTTAGGAAAATAGGAACGAAGGACAGGATGTTTATATCCTCAGTGTACGGGCCTCATATTCCAGGAGAAAGCGAGGAATTTTGAATAGTATAAGGTATCTCAGTAACATGCATACAGAGAAATACTGGCTGTTGGGAGGGGACTTTAACATGATTAAGGGCCTAACAGAAAATAAAGGAGGAATAAGGAGAGAGGATCCATAAATGGAACCCTTCCGTGATTTAATCACAGACCTTACGTTGGTAGATATACCTAAAATGAATGGAAAATTTACGTGGAACAATAGAAGAGGAGTAGCAAATCAAGTAGCATCTAGATTGGACAGATTCCTTGATTTAGAAGATTTAGTCGGTATGGATGTGTTCTACGAAGCAACTATCCTCCCAACATTCAGGTCAGATCACTAGCCGATAAGAATGGAAATAGACATGAAATAATGCAAAAAGAATCGACCATTTATATTTGGATATTTTTGGCTAAGGGACCCTACCTTTGTGGAAAAAGAAAAAGGATGGTGGGAATCCAGCGATATTCAGGGCAGGAATAGAATGCACTTGTTTCAGCTCTGGTTGAAAAACCTTAAGCAGGAAATTAAAAAATGGAATAAAACATATTTTGGCAACATTCAGCAAGATAAGGAAAGATTGCAAAGGAGAAATGAAGCGTGTTCAACAACACATGATAATGCATGGGAGAACAAAGGCTATTGCAGTAGAAGAAGGAAACCTCCTAAGCCAACTGGAAGAAAGAAGGAAGCAAGAATAACTACTCTGGAAACAAATATCCAAAGTGCAATGGCTAAGAGAAGGGGAGAAAAATACAAACTTATTTCATAAAGCTATGATCCAGAGAAGACATCATAACCGAATCTTTTCATTGAAAGATTCCAATGGAAATTTTGTTTTGCAACATAACAACATGGAGACCATGTTAGTAACTCATTTCAGTGACATATTAATGGAACCAGAGCAAGATAGACCAGCAGCCATTGCACGAATTACTAGACATATTCCTACAATTGTAAGAAAAGATCAAAACTTGGCTCGACTTAGGGAAATTACTTTTCAAGAAGTGGAGGAGGTGGTTAGGAATTTTCCTAAGAATAAAACCCCAGGTCCTGGTGGCTTCATAGCAGAGTTTTATCAAGCTACATGGTCATTTATGAGAAATGATGTTTGGAACTGGTAGAAGAATCCAGGTGCTCTAGACAGGTTTATCCAACCCTAAACTCTACCTTCATCTCATTAATTCCCAAACAAGAGAATACATATGTCCCAGAAGGATTCTGCCCAATTGCCTTATGTAATGTTGTCTACAAGATTCCTTTCATGATCATGGTCAACAGATTAAAACCTATTCTCCCGAGTCTAATTTCTCCAGAACAAATAGGGTTTGTGAAAGGCAGACAAATTCTGGATGGTATAGTAACAGTGTAGCAAGCAATCCATTCACTTTGCAGTCTTAAAGCGAAAGGTATGCTAATCAAACTTGATTTTCTAAAACTTATGATCGTTTAAGTTAAAAGCAATTATTGTAGCTTTTGGATTTGATGGAAGATGGAATCAATGGCAAATGTCTTTTATCTCCTCTCCCAAATTCTCAATATTACTTATTCCTTCCAACCCCTTCAATGTTTCGAGGGGCCTTTGGCAAGGGAATTATTTATCCCCTTTTATTTTTATCATAGTAGCTGAAGGTCTAGGGCGCCTAATTAAATCCAAACTCCAAGAGGGGAATTAAGGGGTCTGAACCTATGGGGGCCAAAATTAATTCTTTCACATCAACAGTTTTTCGATGACATTATGTTGTTCTGTCAAGCTATGATAAGGGAAGCTAAAGCCATCTTATCAGTTTTTAAAGAATTCATGGCAGCCTATGGGACTGTCATTAACAATGAAAAGTCTAACGTTTACTTTTTTTTAACTCTAATGAGGTCTCTCAGAGGTTCCTTTCCCGTACTATGGGATTTCATCTAGGTTATTTCCCTATGAAGTATTTAGGCATCCCTCTTAGCCTTAATTCCCTTAGGATTTATAATTGGAAAGACCATTTAAACCACATCCAGAAATGGTTACAAAATTGGGCTTTCCGTGCTCTCAATGTACCTAGCAGGGTGGTCCTATTGCGCTCTATTCTTAAATCAATCCCTATTTATTAGTTATTCGAACAGGCTGCCCCTAAAATTATTTGGCAATACTATAGTCAAAATATTCAAAAAAAATATTGTGGCAGGGTACAGATCAATCACGAAAATGGGCCCTTCTCTCCTGGGATAAGCTCACCAAACTCAAAAAATTAGGAGGATTGGTTTTACACGGTCCTTATGTTATTAATCAAGTAATGGGAGCTAAACTATGGTGGCGGTGGCTACAAGGAGGAAGAGACCTATGGAAAATCATTTGGGAAAGAAAATATGAGATGCCATGCACAACTGTAGTAAAATTGAAAGTTGATGCCATCCCTAAAGGATATAACATCTGGAACCTAGCAGCAATAAACAGGGACCTGATTCGTTAGCACAACTTCTGGGAAGTTCAAGGTGGTCACACAAATTTATTCTGGGAAGACTCATGGAAACAAAGGGAAAAATTATGTAGCCGTCTAGACTTAGGTGAGATCTTCCTGTTCACTAATATGCATCATACAAGATCGGTGGCTCACTACTGGAATGTGGAAAATGAAGGACAGTGGAGGAACTGGAGAAGTAAAGACCAATGGTCGAATGCCCCTCAAATAATGCAATGGAATAATTATGAAAGGGAAATGAAAACCAGGAAACTGGCCTCTACTAATGGAGACGACATTCTGCGATGGGGATATCGCAATAAAGGCAAGTTTACCATACAGGAAGGGTACTACATCAAATTGAACAATCTACATAACATTACCGTACCGCTCTGGCAAAAAATATGGGCAACAAAACATTGGATGAAAATAGAACATTTCCTTTGGCTTGTGATTCATCACAAAATACTTACCTGGGATCAACAGCAAAAAAGAGGAATGCAGGGACCTTCGCTATGCATAATGTGTAAGAAGAAAGAGGAAAATTTAAAACACTTACTAAATACCCGTGACCTTGCAGAAGAAATATGGCAGAACATGGTGGTGGTCTTTCAACAAACTGACAGAGATAATACTAGTATCACCCAGACCACCATTAATTGGAGGAAAGGGGGATACACCTGTGTAGTCCTCAATAGAGATTGGAGATTATCGATGGGATTTCTCCTCTGGGTCATCTGGAAAGAACATAACTGTAGAATCTTCTGGGAGGACACAAGACAACGTGATGAGATCTAGCAGGTAATCCTCAAAAACATTCGGGAGACCATCCTAGTGGAAAAATGGAGTGAGGAAGACTGGATTGCAAACAGAAATGAAGCCCGCATCCTTGTTGTTATCACTCTGTAATTTCTCAAGGCTAAAGAAAGAAATCACCGAGGTAACCACAAACCAACTTTGGAGTTTAGGATCTAGCCCTCCTAAACTCATAGAGGGCTATCTCTGTATGATTTATTATTATTTTAAATAGATATTAGGCTAGTTAATTAAGATTTTTTTGGTTTGATTTTGATTTGTTGGTGGAATTACTGACTTATATGGATAGATGATTGTATTTTTTCCATTGAGCTATGGAGTCAATATATCAAGAAAACATAACAAAAACATATGATAAAAGAATTGTTACAGGGCAAGGTAGCTGAGAAAAAACAGATCTTTAAGGCTGAATGGTGAAGTGATTTTCAATCAGGATTAAGGAGCAGTTAAGGATTCCTTAAAACGGATAATGAAGGAAGGTGAAGGAGGTCAATCAGGACCAGAGAGCAGTCAAAGATTCTCTAAACCAAACATCAGAAGAAAACATGAAAATGAATAACAGTTCAAAACAAAGTGTACTTAAACAAGTTCTGCAATAAAATTCCTATTATAACATTTAAAATTTAGAAAACATGCAAGTTTATGGAATAATTAAGGAAATAACATAAACAATTGAAATATAATTCACTGTAGTAGCTCAACACATTAATCCTGTAAAGAAATGTCTTCATTACTTGTCCTGACTATCAACTTGGAAAATGTACAATATGTTGAAAATGCAGCAAGATGATGGAGCTTAGTGAAATGAAGTCGCCTTCACTAAGTGGGCCCGCAGGCAAATTTTGGCGCAAAGTCTATTTTTAGACTATGTCTATTTTTAGACATATGGAGCATGGTCCAGGGGTTGCAGTATGTTATTCTTGGAGTATTGGTCATGTTGTTAAAAATAGATGGACCTCTATTTTTAGACATATAGGTCGAAGTCTATTTTTAGACTGCCTATCCTAAAAATAGAAAAGTCAAATATTATTTACCCTTAATAATATTTGGACTCTAAACTTCAGTTTACTCTCTTGGAGCACTTCAGTTCGAGCTACAGAAGTGGCTCATGCATCTGACAGAGGAATTACGCTATTCCTATGGGTTTGGTGAGATCATGCATGGTTGAATTCAGTTAGGACTTCAGTGGCAAAAGTTTGGTGGAGTTGATGAGACAGTTGGTGGAGTTGTGTTCGGTTTAACTTAGTTGAACTAGTTGAAATTAGTTTAACTAGCTAATTAACTAGTAATGAGTGGATTGAATTAAATATTATTTAATTCACTAATTAGTAACTCATTATTCAACTCAAGAACACATCAGTTCACTACAGTGCATGGACAGTTCAGTGGAGACCAGTGGAAGAGGTAGATGAAAGGGTGAGTACAGCTATCAGTTGTGACATCAGTTGTGCATGAGATTTGCACCACACTTGGAGGCAATTTCCAATGATGATTGCGCTGTCAAGCCAAGGAGATTCGAACCTTGGATCTCTCATTAGACCAGCCTTGATTGCGCAATAGAGGCAGGCAATTAGTGGATGTGTTTTGAACCTGTGACTTGTTCAAAACCAAGCTAGTTTGTGTGTAACTTCATGAGATAGTGCTGAGTACTTGTGAGGAGTATTGTACTGAGTTTGTTACATGTTTTCTCCATTATAATATACACAATAGCTGCGGGGTTTTCAGCTATAAGCTTTCCCCATACATACTGTGTTAATGTGTATGATGAATTGATGTGCTATCGCTTGTTTTATTTTCGCATGTGTGATGATCTGAGTGGAAGAGATTATGTGTTGCATATGAATTCGAATTGATATGTGATCAGGATAATCTCGGTGGATAAATCTTCTTTATTCAGCAAATTTCTACATGGTATCGGAGCTATTGAAGCAGAGATTGATCATCATAGTGATTACAAACTTATTTCGGTAGACAGAGTCTGCATGCGGGCCAGGTAGCCTCCGGATTCATCTTTCTTCGGAAAGTGAAAGGTCTGGTAAACGCCCCTTGCAGTCGATCTCTATGCTAGAAATAATTTTTTCTCACGATCTAGAGCGGTTGAGCTTTGAGGTGGAATTCAAAATTTTGCAGCAGTTTTGTTTTCTTGGTGCCAGTGTTGAAAATGTCTTTCAACGGTTTGCGACTCGAATATGCTCTTGAAGGCAGTTCGAATTATGTTGCATGGAAGGATCGCATGGAGGAAGTATTAGAAGATAATGGTCTGAAGGAGTTCGTAGATACGGATGTCCAAAAGCCCACTGATCCTGCTGAAGTCGAAGCATGGCAAAATAAGATGGCGAAATGTCGAAGGATCCTGTTGGAGGGCGTCAAGGATCATATTGTATCCAGCCTGCATGGAAAGGCTTCTCCATTTTTAATGTGGAAAGCTTTGACGGATCTATTCCAGAGTAAGAGTGACCAAAGGAAGCTGGCGCTCAAAGATAAGCTCAGAAACATCAAGATGGAGAAAGGCGACAGTATCGCCAAATACCTCACAAAGTTCACTCAATGCAGAGATGAGTTGGGAAGTGTGGGGGTGACTGTCGAAGATGAGGACATGGTCGACCTGGCTCTCCTTGGTCTTCCGAAGGCTTGGCACTCATATCAAGATAGTGTCAATGGTCGGGAGAAGCTGCCGGGATGGGAGCGCCTTTGGGCGGATCTCATGCGGGAGGAGATAAGGAGGACTACTCGAGATGGATCTTCATCAAAGGGAGCTGATGAAGAAAACTGCGCTTTGGTGTCCAAAGCTAAGAAAGGGAAGGGTAAGAAAACCTCTCATTCTGGAGCTAAGGGCAAGAAGCAGGATATGGCGAAAGTGAATTGTTTTCACTGCCATGATCACGGACATTATGCTACCAATTGTCCAAAGAAGAAGAAGAACAAGCAAGCGGGAAGATCTGCAGATGGAGAAGCTTTGGCTTCACAGTTCGAGCTTGACTTTTCACTGATCGCATGCTTGGTTTCAAGTGTGTTGGGATCGGTGTGGTTCTTGGACAACGGTGCATCATTTCATATGACGGGAGATCGGGATTTGTTCTCAGATCTGGAGGACAAAGATTTGGGTGTGCACATCGAGATGGGTGATGATGGTAGATAAAGTGCGACTGGTATCGGTACCATATCCTTTCAGAGGGAGTCTGGTAAACCCTTTGTACTAAAGGATGTCATGCATGTACCTGGATTGAAGAAGAACTTGATCTTTGTGGCGATGTTGGAGGATAAGGGGTATGATGTGGTCTTCAGCGAAGGAAAAGCCTTCCTGCGCAGTAAGACTACTGGAGAGACCCGGAAGATAGGGGTTCGAACCAAGAACCTTTATCACTTGCAGGTAGATGGCTGCGCAGCTATGGCATGCAAGGCGGGAGAAGTGGTGAGCCAGGATGATGAGGGCGAACTGTGGCACAGGAGATTGGGCCACCTTCACCATGGAGCTTTGAAGATCCTGCAGCAGATTTCTACCGGGCTTCCTAAGGGCACTCTTGCGCAGTCAGATCAGTGCAAGGGGTGTACCTTGGGGAAGTATGTGAAAGCCACCTTTCACGAGAAGGATAGTCGCGCCACGACGATCCTTGAGAGAGTTCACACAGACGTGTGTGGTCCTTTCTCTGTAGCTTCGACAGCAAAGCACAAGTACTACGTGATCTTTGTTGATGATTTCTCTCAAAAGTGCTGGATCTTCTTCATGTAGAAGAAGAGCGATACATTCGCGAAGTTCTGTGAGTTTAAGGCACTGGTCGAGAAGGAGTCGGGGAAGAAGGTGATTGCTCTTAGGAGCGACAATGGTGGTGAATTCATCTCGGCTGAATTCAAGGAGTTCTGCAGCGCAGAAGGGATTCGGAGAGAGCTCATCGCACCCCATAACCCACAGCAGAACGGGGTGGCTGAGCGGAAGAACAGAACGATCGTGGGTGCTGCACGAGCGATGTTGCATGATCAAGGCCTACCCCTTCACTTGTGGGCTGAGGCATGCAATACAACAGTGTATGTGCAGAACCGTTGTCCTCACAAGGTTCTTGGCATGAGTACACCGGAGGAGGCTTATTCTGGCAAGAGGCCTGATATTTCCCATTTGCAGATTTTTGGTTCTCCTGTCTACATGCATGTGACGAAGGATGCGAGAAGGAAGCTGGATCCAACTGCTGAGTTTGGAATATTTGTGGGGTACACTGATACACCTCACAACTACCGGGTATATTTGTCAGACAGTCGCAAGACTGTTGTGCGACGGGATATAAAATTTCAGGAGGAGAAAGCCATGCAGTGTTCGCTTGAGAGGGAGCTACACTTGCATGCAGATGAAGAGCTGTTAGTTCCTAAGGAGGAGCTTCCGGATGTGGATCAGCCACAAGAGGAGGTTCAGGAGGTGGAAGAAACCACCCAGGTAGCGCCAACCATCAGAGGGCGCATGCGCACTATAGAAGCTGAGCGACTGGCTCGGGATGCAGAGAAGGTTGTAGGACCACCTACAGCACAGCGCAGACAGAGACAGTCACTGGATCGGTACACTGGATACATGGCTCTTGTGAGTCAATGTGTTGTGACGGAGCCATCCTCTTTTGAGAAAGCTGTGGGGGAACCCGCATGGGTTGATGCCATGATCGAAGAATATGATTCGATCGTCAGGAACAGTGCATGGGAGATTGTCCCAAGACCGGTGGGGAAATCAGTGGTGGGTTCGCGATGGATCTACAAAGTGAAGCAGGCGGCTGACGGGAGTGTGGAGAAGTACAAGGTGAGATTTTTCGCCCGTGGCTTTTCACAGATCGAGGGGATCGATTATGAGGAGACTTTTGCACCTGTCGCAAGGTACTCTTCCATACGGATGATCCTTGCTCTCTCAGCGCAGATGAGATGGCACATCCATCAGATGGATGTGAAGACTGCGTTCCTCAACGGAGTCATTGAGGAGGAGGTGTACATAGAGCAGCCTGAAGGTTTCGAGATCTTCAGCAGTGAGTCGCATGTGTGCCGACTCAAGAGAGAACTGTACGGGCTGAAGCAAGCACCTCGTGCTTGGTACACACGGATTGACAGTTATTTCACCGGGCTTGGATTTTCCAAGAGTGAGGCGGATCCTAACCTGTACCAGATTGTGGTGGAGGGGAAGCTGATGATCATTGTACTGTATGTAGATGATCTGATTTTGAAGGGTGATGAGCTGTTGATACTTTCATGCAAGGAGGACCTTGCTAGAGAGTTCGAGATGAAGGACTTGGGCCTCCTTCATTATTTTCTGGGATTGGAGATTTGGCAGCGTAGTGGAGGACTATTTGTTTCTCAGGGCAAGTATGCCCGGGAGATTCTGGAGAGGTTCAACATGCATGGTTGCAAGCCTGTTGACACTCCTCTTCCTGGTGGTTGGAGGAAGGAGGATGCTACTTCAGCGGAGGTAGTGGATGCCACTGTCTATCGACAGTGGGTGGGGTCGCTTATGTATCTGGTCAATACACGACCCGATATATGCTATGCTGTTAACCAGCTTTCGCAAGCTATGGTTAAGCCTACCAAGCTCTTTTGGAAGGCAGGAAAGCATGTATTGCGTTATATTAGTGGCACATCGGGATATGGTCTATGGTACAAACAGGAGGATGGAGCGAAGCTTTCTGGCTTCACTGATGCAGATTGGGCAGGGAGTCCAACGGACCGGAAGAGCACATCTGGAGGAGTTTTTAGCATTGGGTCGACAGCAGTTTCCTGGTACAGCAGGAAGCAGAGATCCGTGGCACTCAGTTCAGCAGAGGCCGAGTACATGGCAGCTAGCTTGGATGCATGCGAGGCTATTTGGATGAGGAAGATCCTCGCAGGTTTGTTCAGGTTGCATTTGGAGCCTACAGTGATCTACTGTGATAACCAGAGCTGCATCAAGCTCTCGGCTAATCCAGTATTTCATGATAGGTCCAAACATATCGACATCAGGTACCATCATATCAGAGATTGTGTTCGGCGGAGAATCATGATGCTTTCATATGTTCCCACGGAGGATCAGGATGCCGACATCCTGACGAAGGCGCTCACCAGGAGCAAGTTCGAATTCCACAGAGGCAGGATAGGGGTTGCAGATAATCCATATCTTGCTGAGGGGGAGTGTTGAAAATGCAGCAAGATGATGGAGCTTAGTGAAATGAAGTCGCCTTCACTAAGTGGGCCCGCAGGCAAATTCTGGCGCAAAGTCTATTTTTAGACTATGTCTATTTTTAGACATATGGAGCATGGTCCGAGGATTGCAGTATGTTATTCTTGGAGTATTGGTCATGTTGGTAAAAATAGATGGACCTCTATTTTTAGACATTTAGGTCGAAGTCTATTTTTAGACTGCTTATCCTAAAAATAGAAAAGTCAAATATTATTTACCCTTAATAATATTTGGACTCTAAACTTCAGTTTACTCTCTTGGAGCACTTCAGTTCAAGCTACAGAAGTGGCTCATGCATCTGACAGAGGAATTACGCTATTCCTATGGGTTTGGTGAGCTCATTCATGGTTGACTTCAATTAGGACTTCAGTGGCAGAAGTTTGGTGGAGTTGATGAGACAGTTGGTGGAGTTGTGTTCGGTTTAACTTAGTTGAACTAGTTGAGATTAGTTTAACTAGCTAATCAACTAGTAATGAGTGGAGTGAATTAAATATTATTTAATTCACTAATTAGTAACTCATTATTCAACTCAAAAACACATCAGTTCACTACAGTGCATGGACAGTTCAGTGGAGACCAGTGAAAGAGGTAGATGAAAGGGTTGAGATAGCTATCAGTTGTGACATCAGTTGTGCATGAGATTTGCACCACACTTGGAGGAAATTGCCAATGATGATTGCGCTGTCAAGCCAAGGAGATTCGAACCTTGGATCTCTATTTAGACAGGCCATGATTGCGCAATAGAGGCAGGCAATTAGTGGATGTGTTTTGAACTCGTGACTTGTTCAAAACCAAGCTAGTTTGTGTGTAACTTCATGAGATAGTACTGAGTACTTGTGAGGAGTATTGTACTGAGTTTGTTACATGTTTTCTCCATTATAATATACACAATAGCTGAGGGGTTTTCAGCTATAAGCTTTCCCCATACATACTGTGTAATGTGTGTGATGTTTTTATGATCTTTTGATCGCATACCGCTTGTTTTATTTCCGCATGTGTGATGATATGAGTGGAAGAGATTATGTGTTGCATATGAATTCGAATTGATATGTGATCAGGATAATCTCGGTGGATAAATCTTCTTTATTAAGCAAATTTCTACACAATAAACCCTTAGGTAATAGATCAATTCAACTATAGAAATATTCATGAATCCACCCTTAATACTTCGAATTGATGAAGTATTTATACAATTTATTAGAAAATATACTATTCAACTGATTAAGATTTATTCTAGGAAATAAAATATCTAGATGCAAGAAGGTAGTGACACCTTTCAAACTAATTGAGAGTTGTCCCTGTTTTATTTTATTGATGTTATCTGTTTGTTTCTTTCATGTTGGCTTGTTTTTCACGCTTTCTTCTTCCTCTGTCTTACTAATGTAAATTTTTTCATCTCTGTTTTAACCATTATTGTGTAAATTGTCTCATTCTGCTCTGTTTCTAGTTTAACTTGATTTTCTTTCTGTGCATGAAACTTCTGCTGAGTAAGGCCTTCAAATTTATATCCTGAGAGTCTGGATTTAAACAGGTTTTGGAACTAGTATCAAAATTGTTTGTCCGATCTTCCGGTCTTGCTAAATACCTGCAAAACAAACAATAGTTAATGAAAACACAGGTCTGTAGGGAAGGGAATAATGTCTTGCGAGGTCTGTGGAAAGAAATTTGGATTGCGGAATTTTAATTTTGGTTGGAAATGGCCTTTTTATTCTGTTTGCAATGGTGCTTTTTGGTTTCTTTCGCAATGTTGCAGAGGTAAAAAAATAGCGGGATTTCATAATGGCATGGGGATGAATTTCAAATAGTGATGGCTTATCATAAAGCAGGGTGGACATGTTTATCACACGCAAGACAGACATGCGATTTATCGCATAGCGCATAAGCGGTGTGTGGTTTTATGTTGAGGGGGTGTGATATAACGTGGGATCGCCACGTGGAAAGGGAGGTGGTGGATAAAACCACCCATTTCACACCCCACACCCCCCAGCGTTAATCATATGACTGTCGGGGGTTCGAAATGGAATATGGACCGTTAGATCCAAATGGCATTTGATCAGATGGAAGAGTAAGGGGATTTCGGATAGGAGGGACTTGGGGATGATTTATGCGAAGGGGTTTTGATATTTATGCGAAGGCTTAATAATATATGTAGGATTGAAATGATAAAAAGGGGGTCGGGTAATATAAAGTTATGCGATGGGATAAATATAAAGGGATCGGGGATTTAAGTACTATATGTTTAAAATGATATAAAGGGGGGTTGTAAAATATAATGGCGGAATGTTAGAAATGTACTAGGAATAGGTTAAAATAATATCAGGGAGGGGTTTTTGAAGTGGGGCTCGATATGTTTTAAACATTTAAAACTTTGCAAAAAGTGGGTTTTGCATTTTTAAATGGAAAAGGTGGGGTTAGTAAAAGGGAAGGGTTTTTTCAAAGGGAAATGGGTTTTTTTACTAGGAAAAAGGGTTTTAGGAGGGGGAAAGGGGTTTTAATAAGGGGAAAGGGATATTTTACAAGGGGAATGGCTTCCAAGAATGGAAATATGGATTTTAGCTAGGGAAATGTGTTTAGAAAGATATTAGTAATAAGAGACAAACCATTTGATGCTTTCCATGACTTGTAAAAAGTCTTCTTCCTACCCTTTATTTATCCTGACATTTTTACTTCCTTTATTGGGTGCATTTGAGCTTTCTAACCCTTTTATTTTCTTTTGATAAGAAAACTAACCTACTTTTAACCTTATAACTTCCAATGGCTCATATTAAACTAATGAACTCATTTTATTCTCTACCTAACTACTGATCTGTCAAGATTAAATGGTTTGGTAAGATTTTTATTCACTAACTATCATGACATGAAATTTAAAAACATGAATGAATCATGATTAAACTATATGATCATCATGAATTGTGGCATTGTGGACAAGATGCACACAATTTTTATTTTCATAAAGTAAACTAATAGTAGTGGCATTTGAATGTGCAACACTTTCCGGATCTATTTTTGTTTCTTTTTGTGGGGTTCATACTTTATATCCTTTTTTTAATCTTTTTTCTTTTAGTCTTTTGATTTTTCTTTTAGGACATATCCTCTTTTCATTTTTTAATATAGGAAAACATTTGCAGAAAGAAAAGGTATGTACAATATTACTAGATTAAAAATAACCAATTCAAAATTATGATCCCTATCATTATAGGACCCTAACACTTGTCATGCTGAATTTAAAACCACAAATGTTGGCTCGAAACCTATGGAAAAATAATCAGATCAGGCAAAATCCTTTAAACAATTTTCAGGCACCGCAACCAGGGTTCCTGAAGCTAAACTTCGATGGGGCCTCCAAGGGCAACCCAGGACAGGCAGGAGCAGGTGGAATCTTTCAGAACTCCCAAGGTTCTGTCTGCAAATTTTATACGATGGAGCTAGGGTTTGCCACCAACAACGAGGAAAAATTAATGGCAGTCAAACAAGGGCTCACAATTTTTGTTCGAGAAAACTATCAAAGACTTATTGTTGAAGGGGATTTGGCTATGGAAATAGGGATACTCCACAAACTGTAGCAAGGAACCCCATGGGAGAAGATAAGCCAAAGCTGGAGGACTGCTAGACTTATCCATGAGATCAGCTTGATTATGCAGGATATTGGATACCTCATCCCATTGCATGTGCGAAGAGCTGGGAATGAGGCAGCATATTACTTAGCCAATTGGGGTTGCAACCACAAAGGATGCTAGATGGACATCAATGAATATGACAGGGCATGGGATATTTAATTACACCCATTACAGGTCATTATCAATAGAGATAAGGAAATTTCTTGAGACCGAGACCCCCGATCGGGGTGCCACACGGAGGCAGACCAGAGGATAGTGGAGGTGGCACACGGCGCCATTCGTGCACCACATGGGAGATCATGTATAAGGGAAATAACATAAGGTACAAGACATGGTCACACGCTGGCTCATAATACCTGCCATAGAAGTAGCTGGAAGCCACCGAAGAATGTTAGAAATTTTTTGGAAACAGTGCCGTCAGGAATGAGGGTTAAGGCATGCTTCAGGCCGGAAAGGCAACATTGTTCTCGGACAACATTTGGGAGAAAGAGCAATGGCGAAGGAAGAAGGTTTGTGTCATTTGCCGATTACCTGGTATGTTTTGTATCTCCTCCATATCCTTAACATGATTGTTGAAGTCAGTTGGATGAGCGCTGGTACTGTTCTTCTCAAAATTCCTACAATAAGGGGAAATTCCTCTGTTCCAGACCCATGTTTTAATTTTAAAGATGGCAACTGAATGTTTTAGAGTTTGCATGCGACCCTTCCTTCTGGTTATTCGGTCATTTTCGGTTATTGGTATACTTTGCAGTTTGGTTTTGTTAGTCGTAAGCTTGATGATTCCAGGAATTTAAAATTTACTGTTTTTTTACGATGTTTGAAGAATGCAATTGTCATGCTACTTTTCCTGGCCCCTGCGGTCATTCCTCGCTTTCGAACCCCCTGTCATGTCATTTACTTTCTACTTTTGTGTTGGGTATGGGTTATAATTCTGTAATGATAGGAAGGGTGTTGGGTAGGTCTTGTGTTAAGAGGGTTTTTATCTCTCAAGCGTATAAGCTTGCAAGTATGGCCAAGTAGGACTGGGCTTTTATATATGTTGGTGGTGGCTATATCCCACACTCTCTGTTTCATTTCTCTGTTCACCATTTAGTATTTCTAAAGGGATTCAAGGTCTATTTGGTAGAACCTAGTTGTCGAAATTCCTAGGGGGGGTAATGAAAGCCCCCGTTCATTGAGATTACTCTGTCATTATATTCTGCAATTGAGTTTGCTCTGTTGTTTTCATCTGCAATTGAGTCTTCGCGAGTTAAGGTTTCTGGAATCACGTGGTATGAACCTTCTCCTTTTCCAGTCTAGTCTTAGAAATACCATGTCTCCCACCCTCAACAGGACAACAATGCAGTGGGCCCTACCTACAGTTACATCAAAACTGTTATTGACTTTATTTGCCATATACATGCTTCTCTAAAGTAAAAACATGGCCTTTCAAATCTTTGTCTAAGAATCTGCGGAAAATTAATCTCCCCCTTGTACGTGGAAAGACAACAATGGCAAAAGGACATTCTGTAAAACAACCGGGCAGGGAAAAAGGAAAACAGAAGCAGGTCAAATGCATTGCAGACTATAGCAAGTGAGGCAGGAAATCCAAAAAAGAGGTTATGGAGAACCTTTTTGAAGTCTACACTACAAGTAATCCCCCTCAAGTTCACACTCTCATTCAGGGATGGGAGAGAGAATGCGGCCACAAAGAGGAAGAGATAGAAACACAGGAAAACGAAATGGACTTCATTATTGATCCAGGGAATACTAGAGGATGACTGTCCCTTTTTCATCAGTACATTCACACTTACTAGACACTTAAATGTGTTCTAGCAAAGGCTGTCATGAGCCTTTAGAAAATGGGAGAAGACCCATAGGTTGTTTCAGTTCTATAGGATATCAAAAAGGAACTTTAAGACATTCGAATTTCTCAACATCATGCAACAACTCGACTAGGAAGAATTGAGAGGCAACTACAAATTATGCATCAAGTGGACATGCCAGGCTCCAGTGTCAAAGACCCAACACCGGTCGAGTCCTCGGATGACTGATTCAATGTTTCTATTTTTTTGAAGTTCTATGCTTTTGGTGGATTGCATTTACATTTACTGTTTTCTATCAGACTTGGGTAGATACAATAGAATGGAACCAATAGTTTATAGGAGATTAAAACTATATCAATACTAGATGGCATTTAACTAAGATGGCCAACAGACGTGGTTTACTTCGGGCAGATTGAGACTATCAAGTTTTGATTTGTTACAACCTACGTATATTTTGATAAATAGAAAAAAGGAAAAGTATTGATAAATTTACAAAAAAAAAAATTTTTTTTATCAATAATCAAAGTTGCTTATACATTATATATCATTCTTACTCACACAATTATTTTACTTCTAATTAATTTACAACATATTCATTTTTTTTTTAATTATATCGAACATTATTTTTCTATTTATAACATAATTTTTAACTTTTATTTTTATTTTAAAGAGAATAAACAAATAAATAAACTTACACATTCTTACATTCTTACCTTAGTAGGATGTAGAACAAGCCTCTTACTCGATAAGTCTTTGAGCTCAATTAGTGTCTATTATTTCAATACAAATTATCATCGATTATTTCCTTAAGCCATTGTGCTAGACTTATCTTAACTTTGAAATCAGATGACAAGAATGAGTTCAACTCAATTTTTTTTTGACTTCACGCTATACATCCAATCCCAAAACAATCCAAAATTAACAAATCCAGATAACGATGGCTTTGTTCAGTGCAATTGATTGATCCATTGTGTAAGGTCGTTTCATGGCATTTCCTTATACGGGTTATGTTCAATTAGCCATCCTAAATTGTGTATCAGATCTACATTTATAAAAATTCTATTTTTTCCTCCATTTTACAGACTAACTAAAAGTTATGCGGCTACTTTCTTTAAACCAACACAGTCTGTAATCTGCGACAAAGTTTATCTTGTGAATACGGATGAATATCGCTGGGTCATATAAGTAAATATGAGATTAAAAGTGTATATCTAGTGCAGTGCCAACACGAATATGATAATTGAAATTGAAAGAAGGAAGAATTGTGAAAAATAGTCATTTGACCCCTTAATTTGTACAAAAATGGATTCAAGCGTATACATAAAAGAATGGAGGATTCATACTTCCCACTACTTGGTGATAAAGAAAAAAGGGTGGAGCCATATCAAAATCTAACTCTCAACTTGGGTCTGATAGTTGTTATCAAGGCTTCTTTTTTATGGCAGCCATCCTTCAGCTCATCCACACTAATTCTATGTCTTGTAAAAACATTTGAGTTGTATTATCATCAGACTAATATCATGTTGTGATTTTCTGCTTACCGCTACTTCTGCAAGTTTTTTGCATGCAGCCATAGGGCCGCCTCCTAATGGTGTCAAATTAGGCTGTTTCTCAATGCAGAAAGGCCTGGAAATATCCATTGCTTCTTGATTACTGACCATATTCCACAACCCATCTGATGCCGAAATTAAAAACTCGCAATTAGAAGTTATTTCATTCTTTGTAGTCTCTGGTTCAGTCGTTATGCATTGTTTCATATGCGAGTCGCCTATGGCCCTAGATACAGCTAGGGACCCCTGAACTCACCAAACCCCGTGGTGGAGGTCCACAATTCCACCCAAATTTTCTATTCATTGTCGTTTTTCCTCTCTTCCAGCTCGATGATCACATGTGAAAGCTTCAAAAGCTCATTTTCTGTGAATAACTACTCGACAATCCCCAGCATTGGAAACCACTAAGTTACCATCTATTACCAAATCAGTTACACGGGCAGTACCGCTGAAGACATTCTGCTTCAAAAACTCTGCATCTGTTTTTAGGTACCCAGCTCTAACAGCTTCTTCGACAAGGTTCTCTGTTTCATCTTTCATGCCCACCATTGCATCCACAATATTATACCCAATATTTTCCGCAGCGAAATCTGAAGCTTTCTGACCGCTATGACCATCGAAGATGCCAAAGAAGGCCTGTTTGGAATCACCATGAACATTGAGAATGGCCTTGTGAGTGTCCTCCATCAATTCTCGCCGACCCTTTTTGCCTGAAACCGCATAATGAAGACCCTCCACATTGACCTCCATTACCTCCTCTACTGCTAAGAACAAAAAATTTATGCCCGGGAACTGGGGCGGAATATCCAGCCTCTGCGGGTGTTTCCTCTTTATTGAAGGCGAAAGGGTACTTCCGGGCATGTAGAGGTTTGCCGTTACACCAAAACTCGCAAGTATTGGGATCAGAGCCTGGACCCAGGTTCGATTCCCCCGAGCTGCATTTGAGGAGGCATGTCGATTCCCCTGAGCTGCGTTTGAGGGGTGTATTGATTCCCCCGAGCTGTGTTTGAGGGAGGTGTTGGATTAATCACCGCACCTCTATGGAATCCATAATTTCCACCCTAGGGATCCTAGTTACCAATTTGGAAGTTTACCAACACTTATGAGTTTTGGTGTAACGGCAAACTTCTACATGGTATCAAAGCCTGGACCCAGGTTTGATTCCCCCGAGCTGCGTTTGAAGTGGGGTGTTGGAGTATCAAAGCCTGGACCCAATTTCGATTCCACCGAGCTGCGTTTGAGGGGGGCTATTGATTCCCCGAGCTGCGTTTGAAGTGGGGTGTTGGAGTATCAAAGCCTGGACCCAAGTTCGATTCCCCCGAGCTATGTTTGAGGGGGGCTATTGATTCCCCGAGCTGCGTTCGAGGGGGGGTGTTGGAGTAATCACCACACCTCTATGGAATCCATAATTTCCACCCTGGGGATCCTAGTTACCGGTTTGGAAGTTTACCAACACTTTCAAGTTTTGGTGTAGCGACAAACCTTGGGATCCTAGTTACCAGTTTGGAAGTTTACCAACACTTGCGAGTTTTGGTGTAACGGTAATCCTCTTGTAGAGGTTTGTCGTTACACCAAAACTTGCAAGTGTTGGTAAACTTCCAAACCGGTAACTAAGATTCCCAGGGTGGAAATTATGGATTCCATAGAGGTGTAGTGATTACTCCAACACCCCCCCTCAAACGCTGTAACATACACCATTAAATTCACAGGGAAATGTAAGGAGTTAAATTTTTTTATACAAGTTACTCATCATTACATAGAATTTTTAACAGTTCATAGTGTTACTTTAGAAATAAGAATAGTAAACTCCTTAACCATTAACAACCTCCATTACAATACATTAACATAATACCGTATGATGTAACCTTCCACTCATTTCATTAGTCATGTAGTCATCACATACTTGGCATTATGAACATCATAACAAGAAAGGAATCAACATCATCATCTTGACACAATAATCAATCACATCATTGAACACCAATATACCTTGGAAACCCCGTAGGGTGAAAACCAGCAATGTTTAATTTTATTATTAAACTCTCGTGAGGGTGATCAGCCCTCACTCAATGGCTTATAAGGGAGACCATCCCTTAACCATCGTTTATAAATCTTACAAGGAAATATACAAATATCTAGCTTAAAGCCATTACAATAAATATGATACCATTTACCCTCTGGTCTTCATATCTTCATATCTTGATGGCATGGATGTACTTACATTGGTCCATCATACACTGGATCATCCGGTAGTTTGTACTCATCTGCATGAACCATAATAATTTACCTGCCACCAGGTTAAGCATAATATTTCCTTTATACATATCACCATCATACCTTGCTAATGCTACCTTCACATACATTGATGACAAGATTCATAAAGTATAATAAATCATTTCACATATTTATATTATAGTAGTTTTTCCATCTACTCATGTATATTCATGACATGCAAGTAAAGTACCTTGACATTCTCCCTTTAACAACACATACCTCATATGTGCTGGTTATAAGTCATCACATTAACTAATGTTTCTGTTGCATAAGCACTGCAAGACAATAGGTACATCTCCCCAGCATACATTTAAAATAAACTGATACTTAGTTATGATACTCGTGCATGCAATTTACATAATTTAATCAAAATTGCTAACCCTTGAGCTATTACTTTTAGTACATGGAGTGCAATCTAACATATCAAATGTTGCTCCCATGCATGCAAAGGCATATAGATTCCAAAAGAGTTTCCAACAAAGCACATAGCTTCCTTCACGAGTCTTCCCAAAGGAAATCTCAATGCTAGTGAGCATGTAAACATATGTTTTCTTTTTGTAAAACTATGCAATTAATAATATAAATACATGTCTTCTTTTTCAAAGATTATACTAACAATCATTTCCAATATAGTTTAGCACCACATGCTATCTTTCCCACCTACAAATATTTTTATTCTTTCCAATGAAAGTTATAACTTATGTTGCATGTCTATGCACGATCTTCTTCCAAAAGGAATTAACATCATAATCATGATAAAAAGTAATCACTTAGTTTGTTCATCTAAAGAAATATAACTGAGTAGTTCCTCTATCCGTGGATTTATTAAATAACCATTCTTTACTAACATGGTAATCTATTCATGGAATTATGAATTAACTAATATTCACAAACACCATGGTAATCTACCCATGGTTTTATGAAATAATTAATCTCTATCAACACCATGGTAAAATACTCATGGATTTATGAAACTATCCATGGATTTATTAATTCATTACTATTTACAACATGGTTAATGAATAAAAATCTGAGAAAACTTCTCTTTTCTTCTTCATGGCACATGAAGATATTTCAAGAGTTACCCTCTTTAATCTATATTCATTTTCAAGAAAATAGCTTGCATTTCTTAAAACAGATTGGATTTCTTATTATTTCCTACACATGTATGAAATCCCTTTTAAGAAAGAACAAGCATTCTATCCTTTCTTAGATAAGTTCCATATGCAATATTATATATAAAATTGCTTATCTTATCCTTTCTTAGATAAGATGCATATGCAATATTATTATATATAAAATTGCTTATCTTTCACTATTACAGATAGATATATTTTCTTTCTAAAAATATATTCTTTACTTAAAAAAAATAGTATAAGGTTTCTATATGCATAACCTTTTAGACAAACAATATCACCATAATGAGAGATATTACAAAAGTAAAAAGTAATAATGTTTTGAAGAAAACTATCACTTCACACGTAAATACTTCAAAATATCTTACTTAATCCATGCTAAACCAAAGCAAAACCCTTAAGGTATACAAGTTCAGTACTTAGATATTAAATAAAATATCTACTCGAGATATTTATCATTTGGAAGAGCAAACTCTAAATTTAATAATCATTTAACAATCATTAAATCAAACAATACCAGAGTTCTTACGTTGTTTCAGTCGAAGAACCATTTTCCCTTCGCTCATGGCAGAAGGGAGATGCAATACGAAGCAAAGAAATGGTGAGAACGCGGAGCATCTCTCATGCGTGTCCAAGGTGAGAACGACCACCACCATGGCAGCCATGCCGAAGAAAAATAACACGCAGGTGAAAGAGAATATAAACCAGTGGACTAAGAAAATTGGAGCAGTGGAGGTTACTCTTCAAGTTCCCCATGCTCTTCAAATTCCATCATTTAACAATACTTAATTGCACATTGTGACCGAGAAGATGACAATCACCATCACCCACCCTTCAATACGCAGCGCGAAAAACTGATTCTTGTTAAAACGGTTAAAAAGACAGTAATGTAATATTTATTTACCGTGTGTAAATATATAGGGCTGAGTACATATGTTACAAACGCAGCTCGGGGAATCAATAGACCCCCTCAAATGCAGCTCGGGGAATCAAACCTGGGTCCAAGTTTTGATACCATGTAGAGGTTTGCCGTTACACCAAAACTCGCAAGTGTTGGTAAACTTTCAAACCGGTAACTAGGATACCAAGGTGGAAATTATGGATTCCATAGGGGTGTGGTGATTACTCCAACAGAGAAATCGAACCATTCTCTTCCGGGACATTGAAACTAAGAGAGACCTCCCTCATGACCGGACTCTTCCCTCTGTCGCTCCACCGCAGATTCTCACTTGTGTTAGTGAGCACAGGACTGAGCCCAGCGCACACAAAACTTTCTTGGATGTCACTGATACCGGGCATTTGGAAACCACGATGCCAATGGGAACCTACCCATACTTCAATGTCAGAATCAGGTATTGAGGGGGACCTGCAGGAGCACAAGAGTGAGGGAGAATTCCGTGGCACAAGGCAGGCCATGTTCAGGCTTCTTGTTTCCTTCCAAACCGCAGGCAAGAAATGAATAAATCTCCCTTTTTGCAGCTTGCCCTCTCTCTTGTTACAATTGAATTGAAGTGAGTATTTATATTGAAATGAAGCGTTGAAATCGAATCCAAATTCGAGTTGTCTTTGGTCAATACACCCTGTACGCGAATCCGCCGCGGAGACGTGAATTAGAATCCGTAATAACAGCGTCTTTGCAATCCTTATTACGTTTCTTTGCAAGGGTTAAAGGATATGGTCAATGTTGAGAAGTGAAACGTGAGAGGGTTGAATTCAGGTGGCGGGCGCAGATGGGTCACGGCTTTGTCTTAGTTACTGAATTCCATTCCAGAAATCGAGGTCATCCACCGTTACCATCTGAATAAATTTTTTTTTTCCTTCTCTCATAGAGGAAAAAAAGAGAGCTGATTTTCTATTAATAAAAGCAGTGTTTTTACATATTATTTTTGTTGTTGAGAGCTATATAATCATAAGATTACTGATAGTAGAAGTATGCATGATAAGTGTCTCTCATGCTTGGGTTGACGAAAATTCGCAGCGCAGGTCTTCACACGACGTGGAACTATATTCCTGCAATCAACCGAATGAGGTGACAGAGATCGGACATAATGAAGACACGCTTAGACAGCATCATCCCTTCTGGGGTATCTCTCTGCCACAATCGATTGAATGATCTCTTGGACTGACATATAACGCAGGCATAATTCCTTGCACATGCCTACTCATGAAAACCATTACAGCACGCCGCTGCGTGCAAGGCACAATAATGCTCAAATACTTCGCATGTGTCACATGCCTATTAAAGGGAAGGACCTTCAGCACAAAGCGACTCACAGTCTCTTCATTTGGGTTTATCAGTTTTTTCAGTTCCTGCCCTCCTGCGTGTCTGTCGTGCAACCTCCCCTCTAGTGCTACACTACACAGAATTCCCCGAGCTACGCTTCCCCCTGATTGCGTGACTCACTTCAGCTCCATCTGTCTTGCTCTATTCTTAAGCTTGGGTGCTCCCTTTATCCCGCGCTCCCTGCCGTGCATTCCCCTTTAGCGCACCTCCCTGTCCACTTGCACCTTGCTTCGCACCTCCCTCCGCGATTCAGATCTTCTCCACCCTTCCTCTCAAACCCCATCAATCCTCCACTTCAGCTGACCATGGCACTTAGGCTGCGACAAAGAACCATCAGAGGAGGCCAGAGAGGTGTGCTCTCTGGTCGCTACCACTAGGGGCCTGACAATCGCCCAAAATCTGTTGAAGGATCCTCCTTGGGCAGTCACGTCAGAAAGGTTCCCTAGAGCCCCGAACTAGACCAGGAGGATGAGGCCCTCACTCGTGTTTTGCAGAGAGGTTGAAGCGGACCAAGGAAGTCCACCATTGCGCACCAGGATCACCCCTTGCCCCGCAAGACTGAGCCTCTTTCGGCTCAAGAAGATGATGGGGATGACATAGATGTTTGGATAATGGACTCAGAAGGTCCCTGGATGAGAGTCCCGGATGCCGAGTACCTGGTGGCTCCCATCCTTTGTGCACTGGTCTCTAGGCCTCCGCGTCTTCCCACCGCTGAAGAGGAAGTTGCCACGCAAGCAGACGTCTGCCCCATAGTGGAGAGAGATACAAGCAACGATGATGATGTTGAAGACTCATGACTGCGCAGCAGCTCAACTCTTCCTAGTTTTTTTTCATGCTTGCTATTATCACAAAATTTCCATTTTCACTTGTGCTACAACACATTTTTTAATTTTCTGTTTCATGTACTTTCTGGGCTAGTTTCCTCGATGGAGGCAACCTCATACTTGCACGAAAAAGGCTGGAATTGGTTAAGGGCAATTTACCAACTCAACCTATAACATATGTACTATGTACTGTTCTATTTTCGAATTAATATAGATTAGCCTCATTTACTAAAAAAAACCATAAAATTAAAAAACTGATTTATGCATATTTTTATCTAGCTTTTAAAAAAAAATACAAAAACAAAAACAAACCAACAAACAAAAACAGATACACATAGTTTTAAAAACTTTATTTGTATGGAAGTTGACAAGGCAGAATTTCTACGGTAGATATGTAGAGGAAAACACTCTGAAGACAGCGATCTGCTTTGCCAGCGATAATAGCAAAAAACTGTAAGCCTGCACATGGATGCAGAATGTAAAAATATCCTTTTCAGCCCAAAGAAACCTGGCCACTAACGGATTTGTCAATCTAGGTGAGCTTTTGGTTGTTGTCCAATTCGGTGAAAAAGGGTCAAATTTGATATAATAATATTCTATTAGTTAAATTGTATTTCTAGTAACTTTAAAATAGTTGTTCGCAATTTAAAATTAATATTTCTTTTGTAATTTTAATGGTTTAAAAACAATTAGTTAAGGAAAACATTTCAAAAATAATCACAACTTTTGTCGCAATGGTCGGGATAAAATATATCCAACTACCCACTCAAATATATCAATAAGTTATGACTCACAAAGAACCAAAATGTCCTTATCTCACCAAAGTGTGTTATGGGATTGTATGTTATAAATTTTTTAATTATTATTATTATAATGAAATTAAATAAATATTTTATTTTGATTTTATTTAAAAAAAAACTAAAAAATCAAAATTATTATTTTATTTTTATGTGAAAAAACAATAAAACAAAACTATTTAAAAAAAAAATTATGTTTATTTATTAGTTTGATTGAAAAATGATTTTCTTTTAGAGGTAAGAAAAAGAAAATCTGTCTTAATTTATTTATCAAATCAATAATAAAAACAATTAACAATTAAAAAATAATTCTTCTAGAAACCATTTTTTTATATATCTCATACATAAATGTATGTATATTAAATTTCCTTTTATAGTATTTTGAACTTTAATAAATTTTTATATGATATATTAATGTTATAAAATTTTAACCTTATTCATCAGTAGTAATAGTATGTGTAGAGGAGATTTCACTTTTTAAACATCGTTTCATGAGAATTAAGATTGTTTTTGTAACTTGATCAAATAATATTCACATAAATTAAAATTAAAATTGTTTTATTTCATTGTGAAGTTGCATTTATTTTAATTTAAATAATAACAAGTGATACATAGTAGCTAGTTCTTGTAGCTTAGTTTAAATATAATTATTAGAGTATGATTTATCTTTAGTTTAAATATAGTTAATTGGAGTCTCATCTGCACTGTGAGCTGAGCTTATCAATTAAAAGCCTCATTTAAAAAAAAAAAAAAAAAGATATGAAAGTGAAAATGTTTTGATGAAATGCTGATTTTTGGTGAGCACTCTACCTTATTGGTTGTAATGAAGCATTTTAAATTTATTTATTTGGCATTGTTTGGTTCAAATTGATATGGAGAAACTAAGTTTCCATTGAATGAGATGTTAATTCCAAGAAACTTGTTTTGCACAACCATTTGTCTCCTACATAGTTCAAGAGATTTGTACATGATTGATATAGAGTTGAATGCAAGGCAGGGGATATGGAACAAAATTTTTATTTTATCTCTCAAATGACATCCTATTTTAAACATGAGTGTTTTCTTTTGCAAAAAAAAATGGAGTTGGGATGATTTGTAAATTGTGACTTAGTTTTAAATTATTTTTTAAATGAAATTGTAAAGACAAGTTAATTAATATTTATGAATAACATACAACAACAATTTTTTTACTTTTAATTTAACAACTAAATTATAACTAACATAGTAATATAAATTAAATCACTAGTAACTATAAATAGATATCAAAACAATTAAATTTTAATCAAAATATTTAGTTCCTAAAACATTTCATATCATCAAAATAAAAATTATATATATATATATATATATCCATTTTCCAAACATTATATTTTGTCTATGATTTGTGATTTAGTATTAAATTGACTAAATTTGACACATTCACTTTCAATAAAGCTAGGAATAAAGTTGTAGTAGATTAAACTCCTTTAACAAAATTCATACATTAACTTTTTGCTTAGTAACCAAGACCAATATTTTGTGTTTGGTTCGAGGAAAGAAGGTAAAACAACTTTAAATGTCGAGCAATCTCTATTTCTGCAACCACTTAAAGCTTAATATGGAACCTCAAAGTGGGTTCTGGTTGTTGTGCACTGGTAGAATTAGTTTTGATCCCATACCCAAACCTCTGCACCCTAAAATTTGAATCCCCTAAAATGAAATGAAGAGCTCCATTGCATTGCATTGGATTTGTTGCCACCAAGTGTCCACCTCTACTGGAGTTTCAAATCCTTTACTTTGCAAGAACAATTATACATTACTCACAAACACAAGGATTAAAAAAAAAAACTTATTGAATTCTTGAATTCAATTTCTTGACATCTTGGAAGCAACAATTATAAAATCTATGCATAAATGAATTCAACAAAGTTAGGAAAGAAATGCTCTAGAGATCCTGAAAATTAGTAACTATATATCAATAAAACTTTTTTAATAAAATTTGGAAAAAAATGCTCACAGGATTCTAAAAAATAATGACTAATATCATAATAGAAAAAACTTTGGTCAAAAACAAATTAATACGCAGTGAAAAACAAAATTGAATCTCAAAGCACTAGTCTAACAAGGCTGCTTTTTTGCCCTGAAAATTATGGAAATTTAGGCAAAATTTTAATATTTGAAAATCTAGGTTGCAGCTGTCAAACTTCAATATTGGTTTTTGATGGTGTTGAATCCATTTCTACTATAAAAACATAATTCAAACAAAATTTCTTCAATTTTTTTTACTTCCTCCACCTCCATAAACTTCTCCTATGCCAAATATATATAAATAAAACAATAGTTTATTATAAATTTACATTTTCTTTAATTTACATTAATTAGAATTAGAATAGCTAATTAGAAATCAAAACTTCAATTTTGAGCACTTCAGTTTTCAAAAAATAGTGTGACTAGATTATCTAATATCAATTAAATATAACTATTTAAATTTAAATTGGATTGAAAATTTGAATTATTTAAAATTACGTGCAGTGACATAGAATATTTAAATTGGTTTTATGTTTTCGGAATTTAAAATTAATCGAAACTAGCTTATCATCTTTTGGGACAGGGATATCCCAGAATTACACTTGTAAACAATATCTATATTGTTCCCATTCAATCTCATACTGTCCCGGAAGATCAATCTGCCAAGCATGCGACCATATGAATGGAGAAAATATTGTAAAGAATAAATTTAGTTTTACCATCAGCCCCTCTACTTGTTCATGATATGTCATTCTCTCTCCTATTCTTCCGACACCTTCTTTCTTCTTTGTCATGTTACATGCTAATTCCTGAATTACAACCTGCCGATTTAGTGAACTTTATTTCCGAGCAGGTAGAACCTCGGATAGCTGGTACTTTTTATTTTTCATTTGTGGAAACCGCTTCCATTCCTGATATCTGCATGTGAAAAGCGTTGATCTGCATTTTTCTACCTTTCTGCTCTTCCCCAAGTCATCGTCGACGGAAATGTACAGTATTTTTGTTAGCAATGACGTTAGTCTATGAAGTTGTTTATTCAGTATACAGAATAGTTAGTGCAATAGTTTTTTGTCGAAATCAAATTCAGATAGTTGGAATATTTGAATTGCATTTTTATAGTAGAAATGAATTCAACACTATCAAAAACCTTTAAAGTAACTAAAATACTAAAATTTAACAATTATAAACAAAATTCTGATAAATCTTTATCAGATTCTTTCAAAATCTTTACTTAATTCTAAATCATTCTGTTAATTTTTTTTAGACTACGGCTATTCTAGCTAATCATGTTGTACAGTGCTATTGATGCAGCTACAAATATGTATCACTATTTATTACTTTAGAGTCTATCGAACTAATAAATGTGACCATTCTTTCTGGGATTAAGGAGCCGTCAGCTATACTTGCTGGCAGGATTCTCATGGCTTGTACATACTTGCGAGAGACAGGAGAATCTTTCGGTTAATATGGCTTAACTTGGAATTAAGTTTTGCTTGCAGGATTCTCATGTGGCATGTACATACTTGCGAGAGATTAGAGAATCTTTCGGTTAATATGGCTTAACTTGGAATTAAGTTTTGTTTGCAGGATTTTCATGTGGCTTGTACATACTTGCGAGAGAGAGGAGGTGAATCTTTCGGTTAATATGGCTTAGCGCGACTTTTTAGAGATGAGATGGGACGTTTTCATGGATGATGATCATGGTTATACATAGCTGCATGGGTCTATTGATTTCCGGGCAGGTCCTTAATCCCTGCGATGCCCGTTCATCTCTAGAGGTCTGACAGCGAACCAGATCCACCGCCATTGTCTTTTTGTAAACCATTGAGCGACAATTACTGCGTGGTCCCTTATTTAAAATTTAACTTTTATTTAAAATTTCAAATTTGAGCGCCAAACAATGCGCTACTTGATCGCCCATGCCTTTCTTCCGCTCCTGCTTTAATGTATTGACTCATTATTTCTATTTGACAACCGGTTTGTTATTTTCATTTTAACTTATATACCAACCAAAGTAAGAGTTACCATTAAATAGTCAATATTATGTATATTATATAATAGATTCACTTCCCTAAGCACCAACCAAAGAGAGATGATATTATTTTGGGTTATTAAATTTGAATTTAAAATTTAGTTATTACCATGGTTTAAATATTACTATGATTCATTTTTTAATATTTTTTAAATTTGTGTTATTTAATAATATTTTTTTAACACTAATTTAAACTTTTAAATACTAATGTTTTTATTAAATTAAAAATAGATATTTTTTTATATTAATTTAAAATTTTAAATGAATAATATTTTTATTAAATCTAAATTTTATAAAAAATAAAAGAAAATATTAATAATTTATTCGGCTCTTCATTATAAAATAAATAATTAAAAAAAAAAGAAAATATATTAGTAAGTAATTTATGTTATATTTTATTCTTTATTAGATTAGAATGAATAAGATGTAGAGTTCTTCTAAGCACAATAAAATAAAAATATTTAAATAGACAAGTGACGCCAAGTTAAGATGTAGAGAACTTAAAGGCCCCAAAAAATAATAAAATTTCTATATATAGGTGTGATATTTATTTAATTATAAATAATATTATGAAGAATTAGCAAAGATTCATCTTTCTTCAAAATTTACCAAATTTTAAGAGGAACCAAATTTTTAGAAAAACAAACATTTTTTCAACCTCTTCACTTAAAATGAGTTTTTTTTATCTTGAAAGATTTCATCCCTCTTGGTAGTTATAGAGTTAAGATAGATGTCTACTCATATATGTAAATATGATGTATGCATTATATTATTGTTTTTTCATTACATAATCTTTCATTTTATGGTTATTGTTATTTTGTATTACGTGATAGTAGATAATATATACAAATTGTATGTCAGTGGATAATTGAACACGTTAATATCTTCATATTGACATGATTAATTGATCCTAGGTATTTCAGAGAACAATTTAATAAAGTTCACGAGTTGCCTTGAAAAATAAATATATACAAATTTCATATATATACTTTTGTCATTATTTTATATTTATTTTTATAACTATTATTTATTAAATTATTTGTTCCAAAATACAAAAAAAGTCTAGATATTCCCTGATGGGGGTATGGTCCATGGAGAATCGCGGCTTGAGGCATTGCGCCCGCCACACTCGGGAAATGAGAGCATTAATTAGAGGGGGTGGTGCAATCACCACTATTTATGCAAGCACATGCAACTGTGCTATCTCTTGTCACACCCATGATGAATGCCATCTGCAGGATGATATGAGTACCGCGATAGGTCCTCTTATGTAGCATCCTTACAAGGAAACTTCTTGTGGACTATGTGAATTGGAAACTAATTTGGAATTATGGCTACTTGGAAACCTTGAGAGTGAGTTTGCAAGACCCGAACATCAGAGGGAAGCTCATTGATACTTGTGTTAAGGATATTTATTCCATGGTTCTTTGCGTCTCTCTGTTAAGAAAGAGTGTTGGGAAATTAATTCATACATAGATAACCAAATTTTGTGACCTAGCTACTTTTAGATTTTATGGCACTCATATATTTGTGTCATTCTCTTGCCTAGGATGCTTGACCACAAATTTTCTTCGAGTAATTCTAAATCCCTCCAATATTTGTAATTATACTTCAACCTCTTTGTTTGGTTATAGGAATGTAAGTCTGGTATTGACTTCTCGTCTCAACATTGTGAGTTGTGCTTTTGTTTGGACGTGGATGGTATCCAGTTTATATTGTTGTAGAATTTTTTCCCTTTACCTATGTTATGATTGTGTCACTTCATCTCTTAACAGGTGTCTCCTGTATCAGTGTGATTATTCCATGGGTTGTCGGTATTTACTCTGCTTGAGTAGTGTTGAGCCTCTTGTATGAATTACCCTCCTTGTTGAGTTGTCTATTAGTTTTTTTTATTCTCACAACCAACTCCCCTCTCTTTGTCAACTATGTGTTGCACCTCATAGACATTTCCAATATGTCCATATGTAGTGAAAATGCATGAGAATCATGGTGGGGAGGATACAAGGGCTATGACGGCCACAACCAATCCAAACAACAATATTGGAAGGCTATTGAGACCTTCCATCCAACTCTCCCCCGAAAACTTGTAGTGAAATTCAACACCTGCAGAAAATGATGGTTAGATATAAGCAATCCTTCTTTGATTCAAAGCTCATAGAGGAAATAGGGTAGTGGATCCCTAACCCTGGCCACACCAAGGGAAGGAAAAAGTATCATTTTCAAGCTTCATCTATTTATTGGAAAATGAAAAACCTGTTGGGCAGGGTCCTTACTAAGAATCAAGTCAAAAGGTACAATGCATTTGCAAGTCTTGTGGACGTGAAACGTACAATGTATGTGCTTCGAAAGAAATAATATATAACAGGAAGAAAAATAAGTCTTTCTAGGTTGGGATCACTCCACTGAAACTATAAAAGGAAAATAGGGATCTTGAAACTCTTAGAGCCTAAGGCTCCAAGAAAACAAATATAATTAGATGCAGGGCTCGGAATATTCACAGTATCCATTTTTAGGGCTAAATTATTTGAACTCTCCTGCACTTATACATGTACTTGTGGGTATTCTTATCATTAAATTAATGTGAGGGGTTACAACTAAAGCCCCCAATTTGGGCTTTTTTCCCCTAGGTACCCAAAAATTTACCGAATGTTTCCTCAAATACTAGATAGTGTGTTCCCTGTTTTATCAAAAACTATGGCCTACAAAGTTGGATAGGCTACTTCATCTTCCCATTAGTAATTAATTCATAAGAGACATTACAATCTATCCCCTCACCTTCCCCTATTATCCCTATAATATTGGGATGTCTAAATATCTTAGATATGGGCCCACTTACAATTTGCTTCATGTCACATTACTTTTGTTGCAATTCACAATCCCACAGTGGTTCAGTGTTTAGCAGTGTTCATCTTGTGCACTTCTCTAGTGAGGTTGAGACCTCAGATAGCTCAGGATGACAAACCAATTCATGTTTTGGACCAACTGCCCAAATTTTAATATAATTTCAAAAATTTATTCAACACATGAAATCGATTATAAAAAAACATTTGACATGAATCCGATATTGGGGCACATAATTGGATGACAACATGCATGTGTCATGTTGAAATCATCATGCCACATGGAATACTATGAGTATTTCCATGTGTTATAAGCATTTATACCACTTAGCCACCCAAAAACTCCAAATCTACCTACCATGTCTCACCATTATGGAACATGCCACATCATCATGCAACATGGAAGACTCTAAGTGGTGTCATGTCATTAGAATGATCCAGTGAGGGTCACATGTATGCCACCTCACTAGCGTCATTATTTTTCCACATCATCAATTTGTATGAAGGGGGAAATCTGAATCTAGATGTTTTTTATATTTTTCCTTTATAAAATTTCTTTAGGGCTGGATTCCCAAGATACACTGGAAGCATAAAGAATATGAAAATTTGACTAAAAATACAAGTTCAAAACTTTTCTTCATATGCATCCCCACATGGGTCAAAGTGTTAAGATACTCAGATATGTTCGAACTAGTGGAGAATCCAACATTTTTCCCTCACACCACTCATTTTCCTCCAGAAAGTCCCAAACCTCTAAACTTCTTCTACTATATAAGACTGCCCAAATTTAAATTTCATTATCTCTTCAACCCTTGGGAAATTTTATAAAGTCCATATGTTATTGGAAATGTTCTTTATAGGGATATCTAACTATGCATCTGGTAGGAACACCTAACTTGATCATCCATGAACAAATTTCCTTCAAATATAGGCATTGAACCATACATCAACTAATCATAGTCATAATATTTTTAAGATATTCATCACTTATCTTGCTACTATGATGGTTTTCAAATAATTACCTTAACTACCATCAAGCTCCACTTGATCTTAAAAATTATTGATATCAATGAATACTCTTTTGAGATTGAATTCCATATGTTGACATAATTGACAACATCCTGCAATATTTTCTCAACTATGCAATGAGAACTCTGCTCAACAATCTCCCATTTTTGGCATTAAAGGAAACTTTACCAAACATTGTTGAGGCATTGATGGCAGCAACACACTGCAACACTCCCCCTTACGCTTATCAGGCTCACTCTTCTCCTCTTGGATTTGACACATTCCATGGCTGATTTACACACTGCTCCCCTTTAGTTGTTCTCCCTTTAACAATGTTTGGGCTCTTGGTACCAATGGTTTTCTTATTCTTTGATCTAGGAACCAATTCCCAAGTACTATTTTTTTCTATCTCGTCCAATTATTCATCCATTTCCTTCACTTGAATTTTTCCTTATTTTCTTGGATAAATCTTTATGTTCCTATGTAGGATAATAATTCAAAATTTTCATGTATGGGACTACCTCTAAATCTTTGTCTTATTTGAACACTGAATGGGACTGCCAGAGACTAGAGCTTGGAATAGAAAACAACATGTTCAAACAATTAAGCACTGACCAACTTAACTGAGCCAACAACCTGGAATATCTTGAGCATCACCTTCCTAATAAGGTAGGAAGTTGGGAGATTGCAAGGCCGGTAGGGAAGGTGGCGGAGATGCAGCTTGCATGCAGATTTATTACAACTAATGGTTGTAGATTTCCGCAACTCGTAAAGGCTGACAACTCAAGAGAGCCATAGGTGTATTATGGGTTATAAACTCTTAACATTAAATGTTTAATTATGAGTTATAGCCCCTTGACATTAAATGTTTAAGAAATTAACAAAATTAATGCTAGTGTGGGATAGATTAATTCACTTGTTCTTAATAGAACATAACATACACTATTCCAATTCTATCCTAAGTATGACCTCGATAGATAGATATGAGGCCAAATAAGATCTCGAAATCATTGATTGGGTGGACGAATGAAATTCGCGTTAGTTTCCATGGAAAATTTGGTTAAAAGCAATAAATTTGTGTTGGTTTCTGTTTGCAAATAATAAGAATTAAAGAGAAAGATTAACTAATAACATGTATAGTAGGTGTTTACACAACAAAACATAAACATTATAAATATTTCCAGGTCATACCACAATGCAGCATGCAAATATTTATTCATATCCGGCATTCAATGCCACAGTATATTATGCATGTGAGTTCGTTGTGCTCAAAATTTGATGTTCACATCAGAAAATCACTCTTTTGTAACTTAAAATCCAACGATGACAATATGTAGTAATCCGACGGTTCATTCTCTCCTTAGTATTTTACCGACACTTGATCCGTGGCTCAACATGGAATCAGAGCCAAGGTGTTGAAGACGAGGGCTACTTGACAAAGAGACACTCAAAGAAGCAAGAATCAAAGTCTACATTGAAAGGTCAATTAAGTTTGCAAGGAATATTCTCTATCTATTTCAAGAATACCTTCAATCTCTTTCAAAAGATTCACTTACCAAGGAGATAATATTTGCCATCAAATATTTATATTAAAGAAATTGTTGGAAGAGACATCCTTTATCATTAAGGATCCAAGGACACCTACATTGGAGAATTCAATCTAAGAAGAATTTCCTAACTTCATCTTCATCATCATCATGGAAGATGTTAGAAGTAAGAATTCACCCTACTCAAGTAAGTATCTATGACCTTTCTAGCAATGCAAGTTCTTGCTAATGGAATCGAGTAATGGAGATTGCGTATTTTTGGTGCCTTGGGTTGTGACTCCTCTCAATTCATTTGTGGCACCAACAACACCATTTCAATGATCGGTGGCACCAAAAATGCCCATTTCAACCATTTTCACGTCTTTTGAAAAATTTGGCTCGTCAAGTTCTGATAGAAACCTCCTCCAAAAAGGTACATTTGATTCTCTAAGACAAACCACATTTCACTAAGTCTACAATAGCTGGCAGTTCACATTGTTATCTCTGTCACTCCAAACAATCTACTCTGTATACTTTTTAAGATTTTTAAAAAAATTTAAGATGATTTGGAAACATAAATAATGTTAATGGATTGGTTAATATAAAATTTATTTCTTTATAATTAATAGTAAAACTAATTTCAAATTAATATAATAATTTCACTTAAGTTACATTTAGACTCCTTGAGGACTCTCAAATTTTTAGAGAAATTTTGAAAGAACTTTCTTGCTCGTAAAATTTTAAATATAAGAAAGAGTTTAGAAATGAATGGTTAAAAAAACAAAGTTTAAGTGATTGGAAATAGAAATACAAATGATAATGACATACGAAAGCTAAATTATTTAAGTGTTATTTTTATATATAACTTAGCTTTAAAGAAGAATTAAGTGTTAAAAATGGGAATTAAATAAGTATTTTATAGGTTATTATTAAAAAATTAAAGGCAGATTAGCTAGAAGGTGGGAAAAACAATTGTAATTAATATTGAAGCATATTCTTCAAATAGGCATCAACTAGAAAATGATTTTGATTAGTTTCTTAATACAACAATTAATGTGCTTTCATGAAAGTTTTTGAAATATAATTGCATAACTTATCTTTATCTACAATGATCTTAAATATTTGGAGATCCTAGAGCATAATAATTAAGAGCATGTGTTTCCTCTTAATAGGTCATAAGTTCAAATCTAAAGGGGAATCGAGTATGTAAACCTTTTTAGACTTTAGTAGTCAAATCCCTATGCAAATGTGAGATTCCTTGTTCCATAAACAATGGGGTCTCTTACACCAATTTCACATTTGGTTTGGTCATGAAATTAAGACTAGATTATTATTAGCCCCAAGGGTGAACTAAATTGGTTGGGTCCTCATCGTTAAAGCACTTTTTCTATTGAGAGGTCACGGGTTCAATTCGTTCGATACCCTCGAGGTCAGGCTCCATGGTTGAGCCAGTAGGAAATAATCCCTTCAGGTGGATTTTCTTGGTACAAATATTTCATGGATGTAACGGTCATCGATTTTTATCCAGATAGGATCATTATATTGTTCGTCATCCATGAGTGGAAAAATTGTAGGAATGAACTCTTAGGACCATTTTTACCGGCATGACCCAATTTGGAAAATTTAGGTCTGAAACCTTTCAGGAGTGTTTTGAGGCATCAAATGGTGTTTTTTGGGGTAAATTTTTGTTGCTATAGTGCGACACTTTTTTTTCTTCTTATTTTACACACATACCTTTCCAATGGCACAAAAATCATTTCAATCTGAGTCTATATGCAAAATTTATGCCACTTAAAAGTTGACCTTCTTATTTTTACCACCATAATTCGAGAGGATGCCACGTTAGCCCCCATTATTCATGAAAAATGATGTAGAAGACACTAAGAGAGTCTCTCTTATAAATCTAGGTAAGAGTTGAGGTATTCAAGCTTAACCATTAGTAAGCTATCGGGTTGTGTTATAACCGGGTCACTAGGAGGAAAAGGGGTTCCATTCTTTAGAGTGCATTTGTTTCATAGTTGAGAAAAAATAGCCAAGAGGGATAGGAGATAGGGCACAAAGAGAGTATTTTTGCATTGTATTAGCCCATGAGACACAGGTTATACTTCTTTGTACTTGCAACCATATTTCCATTCAGAGAAAGATAGCGAAACGACCTCACCTTTCAACTTGGTTTTTCTCTCAAAAGGGTTTCCTAGGCCATATTTTGTGTCAAATGTTGATCTAGGTGGATATTGGTGGCCACCCACCTATTCCACTTGGATCCCCACCATTGTTTCTTTCATTTTCCTTAATTGTAACACATTTTACTATTTTTGACAATTTTTCGAGTAGTGAACTTCTGGAGTTGTTTTGAGGCCCTAAACGAGGTTTTTTTGTAAAATGGGAGACAAGATATAAACCTTGCATAGATATTTTTAATGAGGTATCTTATGCGTCAAACGAAGATCGTATGCCAAAGTTAGGACCCCGAGAAGTTGATGTACCAATTTATCCCAACAGGGCCCATATACTTTTGATCCTTCATCTCCTTTGAATAAATATAAAAGAATGACAAAAGTATATATGAAATTTGTATATATTTCTTTTTCAAGGCAACTCGTGAACATTATTAAATTGTTCTGAGAAAGACCTAGGATCAATTACTCACGTCAATATCAAGATATTAAAAGTTTTTGGCCCCTTCGAGCTTATAGGATCAACATGTTCAAATTTTGTCACAAAATCTTGCATCTGTTTAGAGAATATAACCTAGGGGGGATGAATGAAGCTTGCTAGCTACCACTAGATTTATGGTATGTTGACATAAAATTTGTATATATTATAATGAATAATAAAATAAATTATCTACCAACCCATAATAAATAATAACAATAATAATAAAATGAAAGATTATGTAATGAAAAAACAATAATATAACATATACATCATATTTATATATACAAGCAAACATTTATCTTAATTCTAGAACTACCAAGGGAATGAAATATTTCAAGATGAAAAATTCATTTTAAGTGAAGAGCATGAAAAAAAATGTTTGTTTTCTAGAGATTTGATTCCTCATGGAATTTGGTAACTTCAGTGAAGATGAATATGTGCTAGTTCTTCATAATATTATTTATAATTATATAAATGTCATATTTATATATATTGAAATTTTATTATTTTGTGGGAGCTATAAGCTCTCTACATTTTAACATGGGTTCACTTATCTATTTAGATACTCTTTATTTTATTGTACCTAGAAGCACACTACATCTTAGTATTGGAGGCATGTTGAATTTATATTAAAAATAATTTATTATAATATAAACATTTAAAAAAATAATAATTTATTTAAAAAATTATGATATAAGAATAATTATATAGTTTATTTATAAAATTCATTTCTAATCTAATAAAATTTATTTAAGTTTTTAAAATGATTTATTTTATAATGAAGAGCCAAATAAAATATTAATAATTTTCATACCATATTAAAAAATTTCTTATTTTGATTAAATTTTAAATTTAATAAAAAAATTACTAACTTTAATATTAAAATTAATATAAAAAAATTTAATCTAATAAAAACATTACTATTTTAAAATTTTAAATCAATTTAATATAAACATTTAAAAAAGAAATAATTTATTAAAAAAATTATGATATAAGAATAATTATATAGTTTATTTATAAAATTCATTTCTAATCTAATAAAGAATAAAATATAGCATACATAAATTACTAATATTTATTATTTAAGTTTTTAAAATTATTTATTTTATAATAAAGAGCCAAATAAAATATTAATAAAAGTTTAGCGTCTTGTTTTTGAAGATGGGTGAAGTGTTCACTAGAAACGTGGAGATCGTCAATCACATTACACAAGATTCCAAAAGCTCAAACCTACAATATTTTTCTTATTTTGATAAAATTTAAATTTAATAAAAAAATTACTAATTTTAAATTTATAATTTTTTTTTTTTTTAATAAAAACATTACTATTTTAAAATTTTAAGTCAATCTAAAAAATATTATTAAATAACACATATTTAAAAAATATTAAAAAGGGAATCATAATAATATCACAGAAATAGATGGTCATTGTATTGTAGATCCACCGTCTCTCTACTTTTGCATTTATGGAAGGCCACACTTTTTGAACTTTACACTCAAAGTTTATTTCTAATAGTAGTACATTGTCGGCTCATGCCTTTATATCACATTACGTCTTTGTTTTTCTCTCAGTTTTTTTTAATTACGTCGAAAGGCCTTCTCTTTGTTGGCTTTGGGTGAGCAGACACTATTCACCCCAACCAATGAGAAGCCTTTCTTATCGCCCTTCCAGCCAGTGAAAATCAGATATTTGGCACCTCGTCCAACCAATCAAAATCTTCCATCTGTCACCTTCTTACCAGCTGACAGTTTGAAAATTACATTTCAATTTTAAATAGGTCAATTCATGAATTCGAGGAATCGCTCAGATATGGAAGATATGGAGTATAATATATTGATTAGACCATTACTGCTCCCTCATTACAGCTTTATATATCGCCATACATCTCCTTAGTGGTGAATGCTCCCTCATTACAATGTTATAGATCGCCATACATCTCCTTAATGGTGAAAGCTGACAACAACGACTGTAGTTACATGCATTCGTCTTTATTGTTGTTTCTGTCGTCTACCAGCAACCAAGGAGGGTAGTTGGTAAGGCCATTCAGAATTGAAAATATGCACGTTACAACCTTCTTTTGATTTAGGCGTGCCCAGAGTTAGTAAAACAGGGTGTTCATAAGGCCATTCAGGCGTGCCCAGAGTTAGTGAAACAAGGTGGTCCTTATGCATTTGTCCACATAATATTAACCATTAAGAAACATGAGAGCAACTCGCCATTTTTAGCAGACGAATTCGTCAACCAGTTTTTCAATTAGGGAGATGCAGTTGCACTTACCATCTGGTTGATGAGACATCTGACATTTCTTCAAATCTTTTCACACTACACAATACTCAGTTTGCCATATTGTAGTACTCTTCCCATGCCTTTTCATGCCTCCCGTCTACTGCTGCTGTACCCTTTTCCTTCTGCCTGGGCAATCTAAGCGCCCATACTCTGCATTCATCTTCTTTGCATCTCGGTCACTAAGTTCACCCTCTCCTGCCTTCCTTTCGTTTCATCAACTGCCAATTGAATCTCACTGCCTGACTTCCACCTTGCACCCTCACCAACTTGCGAACTTACAGCTTCAAAGACTTGCGATTTCAGAATAACTGGTAAGCTTTTGTCTGTATTGTGGCCATTTTCGTTGAACTGTTTGATTGTTCTTTTTGCAGTTTCCATTGCGTCCCAACTGATCTTCATATTTGTTTCGAAGTAAAATTCTATTCTTAAGGTACCTAGTTTTTCTTTGAACAATGCTGGTATGCCCTATTTTATTCTGATGTGTGATGGTTTTTTTGAAATTTTTGGTGCGCCTGATGTTTAAGGTTTCGTCGGGCTAGAATTGTGGTGGCCATGTGGCACTTTTAACAGGGTTTATAGGCAAATTGGTTTTTATGAATAATTTTACACTAGTGTTTAATGTTTTCTTTCGAAAGCTTTGGTGTGCCGTATGTTTTAGGTTTAATTGGGATATAATTGTGGCGGTCTGTGTGAAGCATTTTAATAGGGGTTTAAAGATAAATGAGGTTTTCTTGTAACTTTTATGTATATGCAGTCTTCTGTTGTGATTCACCATTTCTGGGATTCGCTTAAGATCACTTTGTTTATATACCCATAGCACGCCGTTGAAGATTATTGTTGTAACAAGCATAATGAGGAATTATTTATCTGAGTTCACATTGACGAGCTGAACATATCCTCCTACTCATTTTTGTGTTGCAAAGTACTGTAATCTATATTGCTTTTGCCCCTTTCCTTGTTTTTGTATGGCACTTTTTCTTTTTGCTAAATGCACTTCAAGTAGTATCTTGATCCAAATTTCAATGAGCTCGGAGCTTATTAATATTTATAGGGTTGTATTATTTTATCCAACAAATAATACAAATGGATTTTCTAATCGTCTTACTGTCCAAATGGCCAAGTAAAATATACAAAGGGATTCTCTAATTGTCTTACTGTCCAAATGCCCATTGAAATGCGAAAATCGAAATATTTTATTTTCCACTCTTGTGAAACGATTTAGGGAGACTTGAACTGAAGTCAGATGATGTTGTTTCCAAAATGTAGGGTCATGCTGCCTATGGCTTCTTTACCGTGGAAATAATTCAACACGGCGTATTCCAGAATATATGTTCCATAGGGAAAGCCTCAAATACTAAAAACTTGAAAAGAATAGAAAAGAAGTTGAAACACAAAAAACAGACCAAGCTACAAGACTTATTAAACTTAATTCACCATTAGTAATTACCTGTACATATCTGTTATTTGATATTTACAAGTCTTTTAGCATTTGACTTTGAGATCAAAGTGAGCTTCATGACCTGGCCTTTCAGTTGTCACTCTTTACTAATTTTAGGTGATTTTAATTTACCGTTTCAGACTTCAGTATCTACTATTTAGTATTTACTTAGTACTATTTACAACTTGAATCAATGTATTCCATTTTCTTATATGCTTACGTTTCAAATTTTCATGTGCATGTATCATGTGAAATATGATTAACAATTAGTTAAAAAAAAAATCTTGGAATATTAAACATATACAGTTGTAAGTAGCATACTTGAAAAGTTGATTTACAAATATGGCTATTTTGACATTACTGTTTTCTTTCCTTTTATACGTACAAACCAACATCCTCTTCTAAGCTATTTTATGCCTATGGCTTCTTTATCGTGGAAATAATTCAACAAGACGTATTCCAGAATATATGTTCCATAAGGAAAGCCTGTAAACTGGACATTGTAAAGAGCATATTTACAATATTGCATTTATACAACTTCTAGTAGAGTTTTGCATAAAAAGATTTAGCAATATCACTACTTTTAGAGTAGGTTTCTTTTTAAGTTCAAGATACAACACAACAGGAAAAATCTATATATTTTCCCCTTTTCTACCATACATTTCCAAACTGTTCGACATCCTTCTCCTCACCCTTTCAACGTGAACGTGTCTGCCCATAACAAATAACACATGTCTAGAATTTATTTACAAAAAAAAAATCCTTCCCAACACTTCTGCTCTTTCACCTCCACGTTTCCTTACTTGCTTCATGTATTCCATTTTCTTATACACTTACGTTTCAAATTGTGATGTGCATGTATCATGTGAAATATGATTAAAAATGAGTTGAAATAAATTACTTGGAATATTAAAGATATACAGTTTCAAGTAGCATACTTGAAAAGCTGATTTACAAATATGGTTATTTTTACATTACTGTTTTCTTTCCTTTTATACGTACAAACCAACATCCTCTTCTAAGCTATTTTATGCCTATGGCTTCTTTACCATGGAAATAATTCAATAGGACGTATTCCAGAATATATGTTCCATAGGGAAAGCCTATAAACTAGTCATTGTAAAGAACATATTTACAATATTGCATTTATACAACTTCTAGTAGCATTTTGCATAAAAAAGATTTAGCAATATCACTACTTTTAGAGTAGGTCTTTTTTTTAAGTTCAAGATACAACACAACAGTAAAAATCTATATATTTTCCCCTTTTGTAGCATACATTTCCAAACTGTTCAACATCCTTCTCCTCACCCTTTGAACAAGCACGTGTCTACCCATAACAAATAACACGTCTAGAATTTATTTACAAAAAAAAAAAACCCTTCGCAACACTTCTACTCTTTCACGTCCACATTTCCTTACTTGCTTCACTCAGTTTCAAAAACATATCTGACTCCACTACACCACCGTGTTGCCACTTCTTCCTCCTCTTCTTACTTCCCTCCATTTCGAATTAGCACATCTCCGCTTCATATCTACTATAGACACCATTCACTTGTCGAATATAAACCCGTTCAAACTTCAAAATTAGCAATTCTCTTTCTTCCCTTCATCTCTCACAAATTGGCACTGTATAACTTTTTCTTCGTTAATGTACACATCTTCTTCTTCACTTTCTTGACCTTAATATGTCTATTCGCTTGTAGCAGCTTATTTTAACAAGCCACACGTAGCGCCATGGAGATGTCCTTAACTCGCAATTCTCTTCCATCTCTCCTAGCTGGTGCTACCACCCAACAGCCAACCCTCTAGGTCATTGAACTTGAACAAATAAATTCTGCTCGAACTTCAGCACCTCGCTACTACGTCTCGCTTTCTGATGGTGTTCACAAACATGCTGTTCTACTCCCTTCTTCGCATACTGCCCTCACGCAGAACGGGGACTTGGATGTAGGCTCCATTGTTCTCTTGAAGAGAAGCTCATACACGTATTCGCACCAAACCTTCTACGTTTATTGCAAACCACCTCCCACCTTCCTCCCCTATAATGCTTTTTCTCTTATGTCCGTTTTTTTCCTCTTCTTATTTCTAACATTTTACTTCCCCTCTTCACTAATAAATTGCTCGTTCTTACAGTTCGCTTTCTGTTCTCGAACTCGAAGTAGTCTAGCATGTTGCCCCATTGGTTGGTGACCCATTCCCTCTTAATCTCTCTGCTGAACAAATGCTCCAAGCCACATCATCCTCCTCTTCTGCCTCTCCCTTTTCATCACCACCCTCCCTTCACATTCACTCATTGTCCTCCCAAGACTCCACCCCAACATCTGCAACTGCTCTCCCTTTTAAAGCACTCTCCCCTACTAGAAAATATTGGTCCATCCAGGGCTGAGTCCTTTCAAAGACACCCCTTCGTCAATATAGCAATGCGCGTGGCACCGGAAAATCTCTAGGGTTTGACCTTGTCGACCGCGACAACGATCAAATCCACGTCTCTGCCTTCAATGAGTTGGTTGAATCCCTACATGCTCTCATTGAAGTTGGCCACATCTACAATGTTGAAAATGGCACCATAAAGGTCCCCAACCCTTCATATAACCATCTAAGACGCCCGTTTGAAATTCTCCTCTTCTCTTCATCAACGGTGTCTCGAGTCTTCATTGATGACCTTACAATTCCTTCCCATACCTTTCACTTTGTGCCTATAAGTTCCCTCAAACTTTCTCCTCCTAACTCAATTGTTGATGTCATAGGTATTGTCGCCTCACTCTCTCCTGCCTCTATTGTTCGCAAACGCGATGGCTCTGAGACTCGAAAAAAAACAATATGTCTTTGCGACATGTCCAGGAGCAACATTGATGTGACCTTGTGGGGCGAACACTGCCATGCTGAATTTCGAGCGATGTCCGAACTTCGCATGGCTCGTGTAGTTTCCGTACTTGCAATTAGGGGGGAAGGATCGTCGAGTTCAATGGCCAAAATATCGGCACAATCCCTACCACTTCCCTGGTTATAGATCCAGATATCGCTGAAACAACACAACTAAAGCAATGGTTTGACAAAGAAGGCATTCAATCTTCTTCGCCCTCGCTCAGTCAAAAATACTCAGGCACAAGCAAGAAGTCACTTAATACAAAAACAATTGCTGACATCCTCTCAATTCCGCCTGAAGAGAATTTCCTATGGATATCACCCTGTGCTACTGCTACCTCAATTGACTTGCATGATTTCTACTTCCTTGCATGCCCAATTACCATTGATGGGATGCAATGCATGAAAAAAGCTGTACAACAAGATGACACCACCTGGCACTGTTTGAAATGTGAAGGCTCCTTCACCAAGTGCGACTACCGCTACATCCTCCGACTCCAGTTGCACGACCACACTGGCCACCTCGAAAACGTGGTCGCTTTTGACGAAGCCAAAAATTCCATCCTAGGCATCTCTGCAAAGGACCTTTGCCTCCTATCAATAGATCCTGGAGTTGTCCTTGAAATATATAGAAAAATCAAAGGGCAACAATTCCTCTTCACACTATCTTTAAGAAGGGACACCTTCAACGGTGTTGAATGACTATGACCAACTCTTATGCACGCAGAAGATCTCCCTTACGCCGATGCATCGACTATCCTCCTACAAGTCTTGCAACCTGCCCCTGCCCCCCCAAAAAAAGTCTGCCGTCGGCTTTAGCTATACATTTCCGCCTCTTGCTCATTTGTCCCCCTCCTCTCATTCCATACATCATTTCCCCCTACCACCTTCCTGCTTAAATTCTGACCCTCCCCCACACATTCTCCATTACTTCCCGTCGTTCCACTTTTAGTATTTTTTAGCCTCTCTTTCCACTCATCGTCAATTTTGGCATGCATCTTTTGTAATCGTTACTATATCTTTACGACCCCTTTGAATTTCTAATAGTCCTCCTAAACGTATGGGCACCGACTCATTTCTTCATTACATTTTGTATATATGTCATTTCACTATGTTGTAATGGGTCTTCTTAATATATGAACATTTACACATGTGGTTTTCCCTTTCCTCCTTCATGCCTTCATCTTGTTTGCAACACACACATTTTCTAAATTAAAATATCAATATGCTATTCTTAGTATGGAAAATAATACATAAATTTCTTCTTCTTTTCTGTAAAATACAAAATATGCCTTTGCTTTGCTCTAGCCAATACATGCAACATGTTCTCGCTTTCAAAACACATATTTTTCCATTTCAAATATCCAACACTCATTTTTATGCAACCCATATTCAATACATTTCCACTTCAAAATTCACTTGCACCATTTCGATACTACTATTTCTATGATGAAAGACATAACACAAAAAAACTCACCAAAAACAATAAATAACAAAGCAAAAATATGAAATAAAATGCTACATCTTCATGCTTCCCTCTTCTTTCATTATACTTCATGCATTTGACATACCTTTCCTTATTTGCAACAGCTATGCCAACCACACCAGAGAACAGTCTGCAAAGGGAACAACGACGCCGCCACTACGTGCTTAACAAAGAAAGAATTAATGCACGTCGTCACCTCCTCTTTGCCAATCGTCAGGCCAACCTTCTCTCTCAATCCATCGCACACCAAACTCCCATTCCTTCACAAAGTAGCCTACTTCCACTACATCCCACCCAAATTTCCCATTTACCCTTCCATCTCCACTCCCTAACCAACCCTTTCCAAACCCTACAATTCCTTCGCCTCTTGCCTACCCTGTCCATGTCCTACCCCATCTTCCTCCATTTCTACCTGCCCAACAATTTCTCCCCATCCAACTCCAACATGCACATCGTCGCTTTCATGAAAAAATCGATGCACTTTGTCCCATCCAAGTTTTCTCAATTTGTTATGAAGCTTACCCATCCATGAAAACACAAACAAATAATGGAATCATTTCTTGTACCCGTTGTGCTGGCGAACGAACAACCCACTGTTTCTCCTTCTCAAACAACATGGACCCAGGTATCCAACCGCATGTCCTCTCCTGCCTAACTCAAGTTGAAGAGATGTTGATTTCTTGTGTCAACCCCGTTATTCAAGTCACCCATGCACGTGGTGGCCAACTAAAATATTCCGGCCACACTATTAACTTTCCTCAAGATATCACTAATATTTTCACCTCTCTTCCTCACATGCTATCAGAACTAGACATCCTTGTTGTAAACAAAACTAGTTATGACGAAAAATTGTATGAATTTTTTGTTAGTAAATCACGTGTTCATGCAGCATTGCAATTCAAACTACAAAACGACCCATATTACAAATATGTCCAGATTAACCAACTTTCCCTCAATTCTTTGCCTATTTCACCTACCAACATTTCCAACATGCTACGCCATGTCAACACATCTTCCATCCCACTCCAAGAAGGCATTCTTGAAAATTCTAATTCTGAACTTCCCCAACCATGCCCATCTGACCTCCACCCATCCTCCTTTGTTGCAAATATACCAAAATCTCATTCAGAAATTGATGAAATACTTGCCTACATAGAATCCTCCAATTCCTCACCCACCCATTCACTTCAATGGCCCATCATTGGCCTCTCCCCAATCAAGGAATACAACACAGAGGGCCTCTTCTCCCTGGCCTTCCCCACCCTCTTCCCCACCGGATCTGCAATGATTAACCAACCAAGAATTGCAAAAGTGGATATGCAGGAATACGATTTGCATCTAATGTGCTACCATGAAAGCCATTTTGGGCAACATCCTCGCTTTCGCTATTACTTTTACAACCTCATCATGCACCATCGCAGCCAAGCAATTGCCTTTGTCTTCATGAAAAGGGACCTTTCAAATACCCTTCCGGCAAAAATCTCTGACCTTCGCCACCACCTTCAGCAAATTCCACCTTCCACCATTCCAGACCAAATTATGCGTTTCGGTTCATCCTTGCGTGGCAGCCATTCATTCTGGACTAGGGCTAGAGGGGAGCTCGCTAACATGATCATTCAACAAGGTACCCCTACCATGTTCTTCACACTAAGTGCAGCTGATACCAAATGGCCTGACTTGCATAATGCCATGCCTTCCAACCCTCCATCCAATTCACATGATCAAACTTGATGGAGAATCCAAAACGTTTTTGCAAACCCTCACCGTGCATCTCAATACATCCATTGCAGATTCGCAATATTTCTCGAAGAGGTGCTACTTAAAGGATTCCTTGTAAAGGATTACTGGTGCAGGTATCCATACTATTCCTTCCATCTCTTCTCTTTCATTAATTTCACTTCCACGCATCCATCTTATTTATTTTCCCCTTTCTTTTTTAGGTATGAATGGCAACATCGCGACTCCACACATATCCATGGTTTCTTGTGGCTTCCAAATGTACCTGCTATGGGCACTCTAGACTGGACCAATGCTACCGATGTCCGTGCGGCTAAAGAATTTTTCGATGCATACATCACTGCTTGGAACCCTCGGCCCCTTTAAAACCGGGCTCTTGGGATAAATAATTCATCTCTACAAGACCCATGCCTCCTTCAGACACATGAAATTTTTACGGCCAATCAGTTGCAAGACTATGAACAACTTCTCAATTCTGTTCAAAGACACACAACTTGCCACTCCAGTACATGTTTGCGCAAAATAAATAACACAACAAGCTGCCGCTATGGAGCCCCATGGGAAGTTCGCGACACGTCATCTCTTCACATTGATGATACTGGCTGTAAATTGTATGCCCCTGCTAGAAATGATGACAAACTGAATGTGCACAACGCTCATCTTCTTGCAATATGGAGGGCCAACATGGACTTTCAACCAATTCTCTCACACCATGCTGTGTTGAACTACATTTCAAAGTATGCAACGAAAGTAGAGGAAAAGTCTGAAAGCTACTAGCAAATTCTCTCCCGTCTCTCCCAATGTTCCCCACCCGATGCTCCTACTATTACTCTCGTCCGCAAAGTTCTAACCGAAATTGTCGGTGATCGAGACATTGGTGCACAAGAAACATGCCACATGCTACAGAAACTCCCACTAGTAAGATGCAGTCGTTCTTTTGTCTCCCTCAATGTCAAAAAAAAAGTATTCATATGTGTTTCACAAGAGTTGGATGGTCATCTTCCATCAACACCTTTCATCGCCTCCTAGATGCAAAGACCACTTGCACTTGAGGATTTGCCTCTTATTGAAGTTGCACGCTCTTGGAACTTCTCCTCCCGTCGCAAAAAAACACCCTGGAAACACATCTTCCCTCCGATGGTTGTGCGTGTCCTTCCTCGTTACACCTCCATCCCATCGAAGGACTCAACATCTTGTGTGGACTTCTGCTGGAGCAAAATCCTTCTATACTTCCCTTTCTGTACCCTCCCTAATGACATCAGCACATCCGACGCTTCCATTGTTGCACACTGGGAACAAACTAGACACATGTATCAGGCTTGGCATGTTCACCGCGCTCCGATCGACCCTGCCCATACCGACTCTTACTGTTCATCTCCTGATTCCCCTCCCCATGCCCCCACGTTTGACATGGCTGAATGGAAGTTTCTCTCTCAACTCCAGGTAACAACATCCTCCTCAATGAGCTTGAAATTATTGGCCATCGTGACTTCGATGCAAACTATAATTGGGCCCACTCCATAATCCCTTCACACTTGCAAGAAACAACCATCCGCTTCATCAACTTCAACTGCTCCTCCAAAAGAATCCACCAAATCCAAACTCCATGCTCACATTCACTTTCCTCCTTGTCCCCAAGCCAAACCATTGCATTCAATATCATTTTTTCCCACTTCCACACACACGGCAACACAACAATTTAAAAAATGATAATCCAAGGCACTGCTGGTACCGGTAAGTCGTTCCTAATTGAGTGCCTAAAAAATGCCTTCCTTGAAAACTCCACCAATGGACCAAAACCCCTCCTCTTGCTTGCTCCAACCGGTGTTGCAGCATTCCACATTAATGCACTAATGATCCACTCTGCTCTTCGCATCCCTATATCCTCTGTGCAACATTTAGAGGTTCAATCCCTCCTAACCCTTCAAGAAAAACTTCGGGATGTCAAATACATTCTAATTGATGAAATGAGCTTCATTGGTCCTAAATTTATTTCTCAAATCGATGATCACTTGCGCGAGGCATTCCCATCAAATAGAAACAATGCTTTTGGTGGACGTTCTATAATCCTCGTGGGGGACCTTGCCCAACTTCCACCTATCAAAGACACATCAATGTATGTAGGCACTTCTCGTGGCACTGCACTATGGCAAAGCTTTGATACCATGGTTACGCTTTCAACAGTTTTTTGACAACAAGGAACTAGCCCTGCTCAGGTTTCCTTTCGCGAACTCCTCTCCAACCTTCGCAATGCAACACCCACTATTAATGATTGGAAGCTTCTTATGACACGTTCAAAAAAAAACCTTCCTGAAGTCGAGGTCCAGTCATTCTCAAGTTCAATGCATCTCTACGCAACAAATGAGGCTGTTGACTTGCACAATAAAACCATGCTAAAAACACTAAACTAGGTAATTGCATGTTCCTATGCTGCCCAAAGGAAGGAATTCAAAGCCAGCAAACTGGAAGATGATCAACTAGTTGCAAAAATACTCCTCTGCATTGGACAACGAGTTATTCTGACCAGCAATTTGTGGGTTGAGGCTGGCCTTGTCAATGGTTCGCTCGGGACCGTCCATGCACTCGTATATGCACCAGAATCTAAACCACCCAAACTACCATCATTTTTTGTAGTTGACTTTCTTCACTACAAGGGTCCACCATGGGATCCTTCGAATCCAAAATCTGTACCGATCCCCCCCATAACAAGGGGTTTTCGAACACAAGTACTGCTCTGCATGGCATGGGCCTTGAAAATCCATAAATCACAAGGCATGACACTAGATAAGGCAACAATAGACATCGGAAACATTGATCGACAAGGCCTAACTTTCACAGCAGTATCAAGAGTCCGATCATTGAATGACCTTTGCATCTCCCCTGCTTTCTCCTTCTCACGCTATTCGCGGATGAAGGAGAACCCTTTCGTCATACGCAGAAAAAAAGAAGAGGCTCACCTAGCCTCAAAATCTATTACTCAAACTCCTTGAATACCTTCTACTATTGGTACCTTCCCATCCCTTCCATTCCACTTTCACATCTTCCATTTTATCTCTCATCTTAAAATCTTTCAGTTTTCCTGCTTACTTTCCAATATAATTTCACTTCAAATTCGTTCCCACTATCTCTTCGTTATTGTGCTTTCCCATGTGACTGTTTATTTTGTACATGTTCACTGACATGTTTTTAATTTCCTTGCAGGAACAAATGGATAGTAAATATATCTCACAACTCCAGAAATTTTGTGAAGAAATCAATGAACAAGAGGCTTCACTTCTCAATGTACAAGAACGGTTCCTACGTCCTCCTACTCTGCCACTTTACCGGTTGCGCCCGGTAATACAACTACTACAAAGGATAAAAAATTGGATGAATCTCCTCATCCATGTTCATGAAAGGGACGCACACAGAGAACTCCGAGCATACTATCTTGACCGTGTACCTAATCTGGACGTCAATTGGTGTTGTCGTTGTCGAGCAACACCTTGTGTATATGACTAGGATTTCCCCCTGCTGGGAAACCATCTCCAACCAGTGTGCTAGACATGATGCAATTTTCTCTATTTTGGACAATACAACACATCTACTTCTTCAAAAAAAAGGACAATGCATCTTATTTTGTCAACTCTTACTTCTCATAAATCTATTTATATAGAAAACAATTCCCATCCTTACATGCACAATCAGCCTACTATGTTGTCACTTCTTCCTTCTCTTTCTTCCAAATGGGTTTTCTACTATATTGAACACTATCTCTCTTCATTATAAGTTAAATTATATAGATGGTCATAAAGTATAAAGTGTTGGTTTTCATTTCCTTTTTACTTTTATTCATTACAATATTTTCATATCTTATTCCATTATACTTAATGACTTCAAATTTTCCCTTTGGGAAAATGATGATTATATTTCTTGGTTTCAAAAGTTGAACTTTATTTTAATAAAGTATTTTTGTTATGGAAATTTGAAGTTTTTATCTAATGAATCAAAAAACAACAAATCTAAAAAACATATTCAACATAATAAGTGCAACCTTCTATAAAATTAAAGTCATGGAGATGAAATTACCTATGAAATTACCTCAGTTGATTGAAGTTGACGAAACAACATCAAACATAATAAAAATAAATCCCTTAGAATGATTGCCTCTAAACTCAATGTATATCTTTCAAAATCATTTTTGCAATGAAACTAACATGTTTTCCATCTATGCAAATAAAACAAAAGAAGCGTCCAAATTAGTGATAATGATCATCTTACCTTACTCTTAAATGCACTCAAATGCTTTCAACTTTTCTACAAAATCTAGATAGGGATGATCTCTTCCGTGAACTTCTTTTCTTCCTATTTCTACTGTGTACCTTTCATTCATATCAAAACAAGTTAATATAAATTACGACTCCTCTTCAAAACATGAAACCTTATTGCGATACCTACAAGTTTCTAACAGTTTCCAAAATGCGAGTGCTTCAATCCAAACCAAGTTAATAAGACCTAACACTAAATCTTCATGGCATAACAACTTCCTTTTCCCTATGTCGGGAAAGCACACTTTATTATGTTACGTAGTTTAAAAGCCAACATTTCATGTAATGAAAAACATCTTCATTTCATAACTTCTCCTCTTCAATGTCAAACTCTCCACCCTGTAATTTCACTTTCATTATGTACCCTTACATGACGCACAACATAATGCACAGCTCCTCCTTTCGGCGTTCCCTTGCACCATAGGTGCAATTGCTAATATATTCTGTCGTAACATGAAGCTCATTATATAAGGGAATTATATATGATATTTATTCAAACATAGCTTGTTGGATACATACATGTGTAGCATAGCGTAGTGTTACATATTTATCAATTTTGAAAGAAAAAAAATGGAAAAAAAAAACAAACTAGAGCACGCGAAACAAAATTCTACAAGTTTTACCAAAGATATCAGGCTCTGAATACACAACAAAGGATTTATGCAAGTTTAACTTCAATTGTGTTTGATTTCTTCAGCTCCAAAAGGGAAGCTTGGGAACGTTTATGGTCAGCACTCCATCCTAACAGATGACATATATGGTCTGAAGGTTAGAGTCAGCGGGAAGGGTGAATTTATTACTCTCTCTATTCTTATAACACTAGTATCAAAGCTATGCTATGAAAAGTGAAATGTGGATTTGTTTAACATTGTGGTTATAGCAATCCTTAACAAATTAAAGTGAACTCTTTCTTGACTATTTGATATCTACCATAAGAGTTGTGCACAAGAAACATGGTGGACCCATAGCCCAATAAGATCAAGAGCGGTTTTAATCTATGGTCATGTTCTCTACAAGCGAAAGAGAGTACTTCATGTCTTAAGGATGTTTCTCCTCATAAATTGAGAGTTCACTAAAGTGGTTTCATGATTGCTCATATGGATCTATGTAAGATTGAATTTGAGAATTGGGCTAATGAGAGATGGCTTGGATCTGGAAAATGAAAATGATGTTGAATGGCCAAATCAAGGTGATATGAGCACAATAGATGATATCTGGGTGGAAGTTAAGGAGTATGTGAAGATTATGGATAAAAGTGGGTATATAGTGAGAGAAATGTTAAATAGCCAAATGGAAGTGAGAAAGTGATGGAATCTATGGTGCCAAGGAATAATGAAGGAGCCAACATGCTATGGGGAGCCGAAATAATAGTGCATGAGCACCCTATAGTGTTTGGGCCAAGTTGTAAAGTATTTCCATATGTAAGATGTATTCCAAAAGGTTGTTGTAAGATCTATTATTTAGGTATACATGTTGTAGTCATATGTGTATTTTTATGTTGGCTTGATGTTAATTTGTTGTGAAACTTATTATTCAAGCATACATGTTGTAGTGTAATAGCTCATGGAGTTATGTATGATCAAGCTATGGTATAAACCACTTGACTAGGTACAAGAGCAACAATTGTATTAATATATACAATTTACTAAATAGAAGCAAAAAATTCTATAAATATTTGAGCTTTTATTAGCTCATTCTTTATTACTTGGTTTGTATTATCCCATATTCAAACTTCATAGAAAAAGGTTAAACACAAGAAGACACATATTTCCTCTTTTTCTTATAATAAGATGCCATGTCTAATTTAAAATTACTATATATATATATATATATATATATAGAGAGAGAGAGAGAGAGAGAGAGATTATTGTATACAACTTTTTAATAACAATTTATTAATAATTTCTTTATATATTTATAATTAAAAAAATATAATAATAAAGAAAGTTAAATAAATTAATTTGTTTTTTGGAAATAAAAATTCATAGTGTAGGTTACTTAGTAATTTCAATGCTGTGAAATATTTGTAAATCATATAATTCAAAGTTCAAATTTAGGGAGGTCAAGTCAACTAAAATAATATGGACAAATAAAAATATTTTAAATATTTTAAATTGGAAAAACTAAAATTTCAAAGATTAAGAATCAAAGATTCATACCTAAAGTGTGAATCAATATCATTTACATTCTACAATTTAAACAATTTATATAGTGTTTCTATATTTATCATAAAGAAACATCAATTTTTTTTTTTTTTTAAGCTTGGTAGTTCCTTTCATTAACATAGTTAGTTAAATAAATTAATTTGTTATAAAAAATTTCGGTGATTATCACATTAAAGATTATATTGTCAACGTGTTTCGAACCAACGAGTATGGTTTATCATCAAGACAAGATGAGAAATCTAACCAATGGACTTGTTTAAATAGATAAAAAAGCAAATAGATAAAGAGACGCTCCAACTAGCCATTGTAAATAAAGACTAGTTTGAAAATTAAAAAGAATTAATTAATAACTGATATTTTATTATTCTTATTTATTTATTTATTATTACTATTATTATTTTTATAGTTTGAATAAAGTAAAAAATTCAAGGAATTTAATTAATTTAAAATTGAATTCTATTATCTATTCAATTTTAAATTAATTAAATTCCTTACTTTATTCAAACTATAATATAAAAATAAAAATTAATAAATAAATAAGAATAATAAAATATTAATAAATAAATAAATAAGAATAATAAAATATTACTTATTAATTAATTTATTTTAATTTTCTTATTTGAGTCAAATTAGTAGTTTTTTACAACGTCTAGTTGGAGCGTCCCTTTATCTATTTAAACAAGTTCATTGATCAGATTTCTCCTCTTGTTCTGATGATGAATCACATTGACTGGTTATCTATTTAAATAGGTTCATTGATCAGATTTCTCCTCTTGTTCTGATGATGAATCACATTGACTAGTTCGAAATCAAATTCCTAAAATTAATTTGTTTTAAATTGAAAAAATACAAATAATTTAATAAATTAATTTGTTTTAAATTGTAAAAATACAATTAATTTAATTAATTTTAAAGAAGTTGTCTACCTAGGCAACATAATAGCTCGGACGACAGTTTTTTTTGCCGGAATCTAGTTCAATAAAATTCAAAAAATGAGGTAGTTGCAGTGTTTGGAATCCATTTTTGAGAGTGGAAATGGATTCAACACTATCAAAAACCCTTAAGGCACCCAAAATACTGAATTTTAACAACTGTAAACAAGATTATGATAAAATCTTTGCCAGATTTTTTCAAAATCTCTACCGAATTCTGGGCCATTCTATGACTTTTTTAGACTACGGAAATTTTAAATTTGGAAAGCATACAACCTAATTTAATGAATGATATGTAATTTTAAGTAATTCAAATTTTGAATCCAATTTTAATATTTATTTATTAAATAATTAGATAATGGATTTTTGAAAATTGAAGTTTTGATTTCTAGTTAATTAGATTAATTAATATACTATTAGTTAAACTATTTTATAAATGCTATAAGTTCCAACATGGTTTGGAGACTTGAATTTACACTATTTGAGACACAAATCATAACCCATACCACTTGAGCTAAATTCCTAGAATATATTATTTATATGCTATATATAATTTATATTAATATTTTTTAATAATATATTTTGATTTATTTTTTATTATATTTATACTCAAAATATATTCTTTATTTTTGAATTTTGAAAAAACATTATTTTTTTTATTAAAAAACTTTACATTTTAAAATTATTAATAAATTATTAATTTTTGTGAATCTAAAATAAGATATCATTAAAATATCATTGAAATATCACAAATTTTAAGTTATTATTTTTTTTAAAATCTAAAATAAGATATAACGAAGATATCATTGAAATGTCACAATTTTTTATGGACAAAAGTGAAGACTAAATTTTTTTATTGTGTAAAATTTTGATTGATTTTTTAAATGTTAATGTAAATTTAAAATAAGGTAAAACTTTGGTAAGAAAGATTTCAAAATGACTTTATCCAAATATTTTGCATGATTCAATGCAAAATTTTCACTAAAATTAGTTTATTTTACTTTTTAACTTCTTATTTTAAAATACTAAATAAATGTATAGTAAACATCTTTCACTTACACATATATGGAGATTTATCTTAACTAAGAAGAGTTCAAATCCTGCTAACGTTTCGTCAAGTTATGCATTCTTGAAAAATCTTACATTTTAAAATTTGGATCCGAGTTAGGGTTTTACTGCTTTCGAATCAATATATATTCATCATTTAAACATTTTAATTAAAATGGAAATTAAATATTTTACAAATCTTCCATTTTAAGAATAAATGGAAATTAAATATTTTACAAATCTTCCATTTTAAGAATTTGATCCGAGTTAAAGTTTTATAGTTTTCGAATCAATATACATTTATCATTTAAATATTTTAATTAAAACGAAAATTAAATATTTTACAAATCTTACATTTTTAAGAATTTGATCCGAGTCAGGGTTTTATAGCTTTCGAATAAATATAGATTTTTTTTTTTTAATATATAATTAAAATAGAAATTAAATATTTTACATAAAATATTTATTGAAATATATATATTTTTAAAGTTATTTTAAATACTATATTTCAATTTCATGTTAAATTTTGAATTTTATTATGGTTTATTTAGTAATAGGATTTCTAAAATTTTCATTTTTGTAAAAAATTAAAATCTATAAATAGTTTAGATTTAGTAATATGAGAATATTTTCAATTTAATAAATTAAATCAAAAGTTTTCAAACAATTTTGCATTTCAAAAATTATGTCATTTTTTTTTCAAAACTTAAGCATGGTATTTGCTACTTACACTCTTGTCTCAACATTACAAATTCTCAATGTTACATAACTTAAATAGTTGATAAATTAAATGACACATAAATTTTTTTGATAACTATGATTGTTTACTCACCATGGATATTACGATGGACATTGATTATTATTATTAAATGTCATCTGTGAATTATAAGTTGATAACTATGATTGTTTACTCACCATGGACATTACGATGGACATCGATTATTATTATTAAATGTCATCTGTGAATTACAAGTTGAATACTAAAGAATTAAACATTCCTTCATACTACATAAATTGTCTTTCTACACAAAAAAGAACTTATCTATGGAATGTGAACTCTCTATGATGATAAAGAAGAACATCTTGTGAGATTAAAAGTGGTTTATTAAAACTTAAAAAAAGTAACAACTTTTTTTTTTTTTTTTGAACTATGAGAAGTGTTCCAAGATCTTAGAAGCTTAAAAAAGACACTAGTGACAAAGAAGGTTAAAAGTGTGATCTAATTTGGATACACATGGCAATTTGAAATAAATTGTTTTTCATCTTCAACCCTTTTAATATCACAACCATAAGAGATTCTTTTCTCTCAAGATATTTTGCTAATTTTGAAATACCCAAATAGACATTGATATCTTTTATTTATAGCCAACCTTGAAATAATTTTCTTATTATTAATATTTTTTTAAAATTAATAATCATTTTTATATTAAGTAAAGAAAGAATTACACATTTATTTTCTATTTAATTATAGAAACATGATTATATACATTCAAATTTATACATAATTTAAATGAAAAACTAATGAGGCATATATATGTGTGTGTGTGTGTGTGTTAAATTTATTTATATAAAAATATAATTCAAATAATGGAATGATGATGATGATTAACGTTCACTCAAACCAATGCGCCCTATCAGACCTCAAGAAAAGAAAAAGAAAAAGAATCTAAGTGCGATTCTTCAAAATCTTGTTTCTATGATCAAAGAGAAGGGAAAGAAGCACTCCAAGATCGCTATACATGGGTTGGATTAATAAGTCAAGAAGATTGGAAGTGTGGAAGATGTTAGGAAATTGAGAGCGGATGTGAGTAAGAAGATTGGAAGTGTGGCATATGTTAGGGAATTGAGAGCAGATGTGAGTAAGAGTCAGACAATCTAAAAGGAAGTGTTTTTCATCTTCCACCTGCACAATATCACAAATATGACAGATTCTATCGTTCCAAGGAGTCTTGGGAATAGACCACCGCCTGGTCTCACTTCGAAGCTCATGAGAATTAGTTCTAATCCTAATGATGTTCATTTTTTTCTTAGTACTAGTCAACATAGAGAGATAATTAGAGTTATCAAGGGTGGGGTTTATCACCTCCTTATAGTATCTTAGCTTCCCTTTACCCTCCAACTCCTTATCCTCCCACATTTTGTCCTTAAACATGGAGGTAATAGTACCTTTGACACTATCTTTGCTTCTCATACTGATCTCCTCCTTAATTCCCCAATGGTTGAGCCAAAACTGGGCATCCTTATGCCACCCGCACTTGAGGCAAGGTGGGGGTTTTGACTAAAGTTAGAAACAATTTTTGGGAGCCTTTTGGATTCAAATTATAAAAAATATTAATTTTAAATTATGAATGTAATTTAAAAAAATTCAAAAATTGTAAAGGTTTATTTTATATATTAAAAATAGAGTTTAAACATTATTATATTATGACTAAATTCCCCACCAAAATCCAAAAAATTAGCTTGGTTGACCACTCCAAATCGGAAAGAAAATTCCCTTAAAATGAATATTCAAATTGCAATGGTGGGCGACCACAATTTCTGGAATGGAATTCCCTTGACTATGTCAGAAAGATGTGATCAATCTGCTAGAACCCGCTCACGTTTCACCTTCTCAACATTGACCACATTCGTTGAACTTAGTTTTGAGGTTAAAAATTTAATTACATTGTTATAAAATCTTATACTTTCTGCGTTCGGTGAACATATGCTGGAAAGGACCAGGGACATTGGGTGGTGATGTGGTCGGCGGAAAATAATAACTCTTTTGTTAATAGGTCATAAATGTATGGTGATATATATATTCATTGTTGGATTTTGCCAGGTTAGTTATTTAAGAATGGATATATACAATCCTGTGTATTTATAATGAAGTTGTCTTTAGTGCGACTTTTTGGAGTTTCAGGTGTCGGATTTCAGTGAAACAATTTGAGGTAAATTCTTGATTTCTGTTATTTAAATTGGTTTTTTGACTATATATATGGATTCAACACCCTAAAAACCCCTAGGGCACTTGGATTGTGCAAGATTACCCATCAAACTTCTATTTTCAATGAATTCCTGCCGGATTTTAGAGAAATTAGACCGGAAAAAACCACCATAAAAACCTTCAAAAATTCGCACTAAAGACTACCCCATTTATAACCAGCTTGATAATGAGCCATAAATGCATGGGATTGTATATGACAAATCAGTTATCTATCAACTAGCAAATACAATCTCGTGAATTTGTTTCCAAAAGCTTTGAAATGTAAACACAATTTTTATACCACATGTAAGCACAATTTTGTAATTTTTATTTATAACAATGGACTTTCTGTATGCTGGTTCCTCTATTGTGGTAGTGCTTCCATTAAATAGTGATTAGCATGATTATTTTGGCAATAATGCAGAGGTATGAGTGGAGCATGCAACCTATCCAGTTGTCCTAGTTGCAAGGATTGAATTTAGTTTTATATTTAGCCCTTCCATATGTCATTCTATGCCCTCTTGTTTTGACACTTATTTTTTTTTTCCATGTTCGATGTTTATTGGATTTTATTGTTCCTCATGGCAACCTATCCTATTTGCAACCCATTCTATTTGCAGAGGACGTCCTCATATCTAATGTACTCGGGAAAAGTTTGCGAGTAGAGAAACAATACTCGGGCAATGTGCAAATATTTACAACTTTTGGAAGCAAAGGTTAACTATGAACATCTTCTAGTTAATGACTAGGAGAGTTTGGCTAAAGAAACACAGTTTCTCCCAACATGGACAGTAGTCACACTTGTGACACAATATTTTTGCACTCTCAACTGTATTAGCACACCAAAATGTTGATAGCTCATGCTTTCACATATCGTCATGGACCCTAATCACACTTGTGACAAGATATTTTTGCACACTCAAATGTATTAGCACACCAAAATGTTGATAGCTCATGCTTTCACATATCAACATGGACCCTAATCACACTTGTGACACGATATTTTTGCACTCTCAATTGTATTAGCACACCAAAATGTTGATAGCTCATGCTTTCACATATCATGAATCTGAGTATTTTGGAAATGAGAGCTTGCATGAACCGAATGGAGAAATAGAAGTTGCATCACCCGATCCTTTGCAAATGAGTATAAAAAAAGCAAGGTGGGGTCTTGGATGACTATCAAATAAGGTCAAATTCATAAACATTTTAACAAACTCCCCGACAAGTTGGACTCCTCCCTAAATTTAATGTTTCAATATTGGTGTGTAATGATTTCTTTTGTTATCATGATTCTCGTTGGTTATATAAAATAAATAATTTTGGTTTCCAATGATGACAAAACCTAACCTTTAATCTACACCATTTGTATGTCTCAAAAATATATGTTTTCAGATTTTGGAGTGTATAGATTCCTATATTTTCCATATGACAGGGTTTTTTATCTCGAAGTATCATGTTTTGGTGTCATGTATTAAAAAAATTCATATAATAATATTTTTCGAAGGTTTTCTATTTCAACTTAAGGTGGATGAAGATTTTTTTACTTTTTATTTTTTATTTTTTTAATTGACCCCCTAGATTGATTCTCAAGGAAATATCATTCGTCTGAATGCTTATCAATGGTTGTAGTGTGTTATAGATTTTGTTAGGTTGCATTGAATCTTAATAAATTTAAAAAAATAGATTTGTGCCAAGTGGCTCCAGCCCACCAATTTCCTAGGGATTTTCAATGCATACCTAATTTTAGAAAAAATGTCTTATATCTTGGTTGTAAAGGATAGAAACTCTTCAACACTTAATATCTCCAAAATTGGGAGAGCAGCAATATAGCACACCATAATGGAAATAGCAGCAAATGTCAACACATTACATATGAGCCAAAGATAGATCCATGGTATTAAGTGTATCAGCAACAAATGAGTACAATATCTTGGGGATCAAGTCCCTCAAGCTAGGAAAGAGAAGCCTCCAATGCCTAAAAATCACTAAAACATGTAATAAACTGTTACACAAAATACTGAAGCAAGTACAACACAGTTTTATTGACTAATAATGCAACTGGAACATACATACATACATATATATATATATGGATCTGATGATACCATGCTCATACAAAACTGAAAATGGGGATCTCGGCTCCCACACACTTTTCCTAGATAACCGAGGAAGGGTTTCTAGAAATACACAAAATATAAGATGGTGATCTAAAGCCCTAGGGTTGAAGAATCACTGCAACTGAAGCACATAGAGGAGGTGGCTGAAACTGATGTAGATATGGATGGTACTCCTCCAATAGATTCTCTCAATGAAGGGTTGATCCCTCCAATGAAGATCTATCCTCCCAAATGTGGCAGTTGACCCTCCTTTGGATCTGCTCAATAAAATAATGCAATTTGAGAGTGAAACTACGCTGTAGGAGATGGTGATGCCTTGGCCTGATGCAAAAATATGATATGAAGCACAAGGAACTTCCTTACTGATCTCCCAATGGAAAGAAGCCTTCCTCCACTGAAGACAAGCTAAGAAATGGCCTAAAGAAATCCTCCACTGTTGCACCCTGCAACTCAGCACATGTCTAAATAGAACATGTGTTGTAGAAGAATCTGTAGCTTGGCCTAATGCCGAAATGTGGAAATAATGTTCAATGAACTTCTCTTGAGTAGGCACTCAAAGTCCCCCGAGGATGGAGATGGGATTCCTGCTCGAGAACACCCTTGTGCTAAACAACACTGTAATCTTAGCTAAACAGCTGAAGAGAGCCACAAGTCATAACAGACCATAAACAAATAATAATCCAAGGGTGAAAATGTGAAGTTGGGTTACACTTTTTCCCTTTTTTGAGAAAAAAAATTCATTTTTTTTCTGTTCTTCAACTTTCTGCAAGCCAAAACAATTTTTCTGTTTAGAATTTCATTTTGTGATAAAAATAAAAGTTGTCAGAAATTTTATTAGCTTTCTATTGCTTATTTTTTGGAATTTTCACCTCTAAAAAATGAAATACCTTACCCACCCAGTGGGCAGTGGGACAACTATTAGTCCACTGTGGGTGAGCTTCTAGCTAATGGATAAAATATTTACATGAGATATACCTTCTAGTTTGATATCTGCTAAAGGCCCACCTCAGCCTATATTGAATTTTTTTTTTATACACATTTGATATGTAAATTTAGCGTTTCTTTGAGTGTGTGTTTTTTAACAATCAAAGGATTCATAAAAAGTCATGTTAATACGCACTGGTGTATTCGTTAAAAACTTTGTGTTTTTGTGAAACAAAATGTGTTACAACAATCTAAACAAAGTCTACTTCGGTTTCGTTATATTTAAGAAACCAACTGATGCATATCATAGTAACTAGAATTTTTTGAACTGATCCAATATGAAATAAATGTATATTTTGAATATGTTTCGGGACGCACGAAATTTCTCAACATATAAGTTATAAACTAAAAATCTAAAAACTACCCATTACAGAAGACGGACCAATGTAATGCACCATAATTTTTTCAATTTTTTTACAGTGTATTTTGGAACATACAGAATAATGATTTCACTGAATCATAATGACCTTCAGAAATTGTTTGCACCCATTTTGTTACCAAATTATTTAAAATTAGTAAATATTTATGAAATTTCATAAAAGTTATATTTCTTGAAAGTAGATTGAATTCTGCAAATGCTTGTCTTGGTTCCGACAGCCAATTCACAAAGTTTCATGGAGTTTAATCAGTCCAAAGTTGAAGAAATGTGTTCAAAGCTTGGCTCTGCGTAATTGCAAACGTGTTAGTTCGGACAAAAATTTTTTACGTGATAGTTCGGCCGAATCGTTCTTTTCCCAGATGGCCCGTCAAGTCTAATGGCACAAAATTTCAACCAAACTTTTAACATAATTTACGTCGGCAGGAAAATTCAACGAATCCCCTCCAAAAAACATTTCGCGGCAATATAAATTGACGTAAACGGATTCATTATTTTCACATAATTTCGCACATTTCTTCATTTGGTCTAATTTTGCAAAGGATTTTTTTGGGTTTAAGGACTCTTTTTGGCATAACATTCAAAGGACATTTCTTGGCGAAGAACATTTCTTGGTATCTGATACATTTTTTGGATGTTTTTTGGGCTTCATTTTTTTTGAAGTTATTTTGTTTTTAGAGGTTTTGGGCTTAATTTTCATTGTTTTTTTTTAAGGTATTTTGTTTTTAGAAGTTTTGGGCTTAATTTTCACTGTTTTTAGAGGTTTTGGGCTTAATTTTCAAAGAACATTTTTTTGGATGTATTTTGTTTCTAGAGGTTTTTGGGCTTAATTTCCAAAAGACATTTTTTGGACTTAATTTTGAAAGGAATATTTTTAGGCTTAATATTCAAAGGACATTTTTTGGAGGTATTTTTTAAAGTGATATTTTTTTAGAGGATTTTTGGAGGTATTTTTTAAAGTGGCATTTCTTAAGATGTTGGGTTTAATTTTCAATGGACATTTTTTGGAGGTATTTTTTGAAGTGAAATTTTTTTAGAGTACGTGTTTTGGGTTGAAGTAAATCTTTTATAATGATTTTTTTAAATGAGTTTTTGTCTAACTTTTTAAATGAAATTTTTTTGCAGGACTTGGAAGGAAATATTTTGAGCTTCATTTCATTTTTATAAGAAATTTTTTTCTCAGATTTTTTGAAGTGTTTTAGATTGAAGTATGTATTTTTTTGCAAAAATTTTAAAATGAGTTTTTTTTTTTTTTTTTAATTAAAGCTTTTGTGATGTTTTTTTTAATTGAGTTTTTGTCTAAATTTTTGAAGGAAAATTTTTGAATTTCATACTCAATTGTCATGGGAAATCGAAGGGATTGCATGAGAAAATATGATTGAACAAGTGACCCCGAGGAATGTAGAGAACAGGGGAGAGAATCTTGCAAATAAAGAGAGAAGCACTCTCAAATATTGGAAGGGAAAATCAACCTTAACTAGAAGTTGAAGCAAGTATGTAAATGTAAATATTATGAATTTGATATTTATAATTTTCCTAGTGTAAAATGTGAATCTTAATTTGTATTTGATGAAATAATTTGAAAAATATTTTGCAATATAAATAGAGAGAGATATTCCTCAAAACATTGATGATGACATACAAAATTTTGAAAGAGAAAGTGAAAGAGATATTGAATCAATGATTGAAGATGGTGAAAATGTTGAAAGAAATTCAAGTGAAGAAATTGAATCACGTGGTATATATATATATATATATATATATATATATATATATATATATATATATATATATATGTTGAACATGTGCATGTATTATTGAAATTATACATATTTATTAATTTAGTTATTTATTGAATGTAAACTTATTATGTACTATTAATTCGAATATGTACAGATGAAATCAATGTCGATGATGAGATGTTAGAAAATGTTAACACTCACACATATGGACACAGATGAGCTGACTATGTTATACGATATCGTGTTAATCACATTTTTGATACGTACTTCATAAAGGAAAATGTGGCAATTCAGGCCCAATTGTTGAAAGGTCTCCTATCATTAAGGCAATTAAAAGAAACTGCGACTTTATTGGGTATTCAAAAATAAACAAAACATAAAAAATGAAGGAAAATGTGATACAAAATATAAATAGTTCTATAAATTCAATTAGAAGATCTAGACAGAAAAATGTTTCAGTTGCACGTAGAGCAATATATATGGCAGTGGTTTCATCAAGTACTAAAGAGAATCGCTTGGTAAACTATGGCATGAGCATTAGGAACCTCATGAAAAACTTTGCACAAACATCAGAACTTTTGGTTGCAAATAGATGTAAATGATGAACTCGCTTGTTGGAGAGCTATTTGTAGGCAACCATACAAAGATAGACTTAGAGAAAATGTTCAAAAAACAATATATGAATATTGGAAGAAAAATTCACGTGTTTTGCCAAATGCAAGGGATGTGATGCGAAGAAGATTAGCACGAAATCAGTACGAAACACATGCAAAAAATTTCTTGGACACCACTCAGATAGAGTTGCTCAACAAGTTTAAAGAAGAGAATCGTGAAATTGATGTCTCAATCAGTGCTTTTGTGCAACAAAAACCATGGTATGTAAAACCTATCACCGTACGCAACACTTGTTGTTGTCGTTATCATGTGGAATTTCAGTTATATTATGACACATTCCTTAATTTTGGTAGAAAATTTTGGAAAGATTCACCTCCTCCTTCCACTATTCGTGATTTCATATCTAAAATTCTATGTGGAAGAGAAAGTGATGAATTATTTTACGAAAAGAAATATGTTGGTGGTAAAAAATGTGATGATTGTGGAAATTTGACTAAATTTCAAAACAAATATCGTACTGATATAAATGATCAATTATTGTCCAACATGAAAGTGAAATGGAAGAGATATTAATATATCTATACATCGATTCAAGGTTCAAATAGTGCTAAAAGAATTGAATTACAAGAAGAAGAAATTTTTGTGATATATTTTTTTGAGAAAGTTTGAGGCAGAAATATATAAATACACCAAGCATTCCCATAGAGCTCGATGGCAGGGACCATTTTGTCAGTAATTGATTTTGCAGAAAACTACACATTTGTTCCACAAAAAGAAATTCAGAGTAAATACTATCATTCTAAGCAAGTCTCCATGCTTGTCCATATTCTATATAGACATGCGAACAAAATGTTGATCATATAGAAAACTCCATTGAAAATCGACATGTCATTAAATATTATCACTTTTATATCAGTGACGATCGTACGCATGATACATATTTTGTACAACACTGTTTTGGAAAGATTTATGACTCCTTGAAAAGTCGTGGAATAAAATTTAATGAACATTGGATATGGTCGGATGGATGTGCAGGTCAATTCAAGTCTTCACGATCATTCTTTTGGTTGTGTTGTCTTCATATGAAAACTTGCATTAAAAATTGTTGGAATTTCTTTGAGACTAGTCATGGAAAAGGAGAACATGACGATGCAGGGGCATGCATAAAACGAACACTTCGAAGATATCAAATGGACCCCTCTGCAAACCGACTTGTGCACGCTAAAGAAATTTTTTCAATGGTGCATCGCTGCACTAAGCCATGAGACTAACTGATCAATGGAAGTGCGAAGGTACATTCAATTTATTTTTTATTGGATATCCAATTTTAAACAGTGTACATTTATCGCAATGATTATCTTTGATGGTATTTTGATATCATATTTACATTCTTCTTTGAATTTTCCATATAGGTTTTTTTGGCATATTGGGGTCGAAGATGTAGATAGATCGATTGGAAATGACGTTGAAAAAATAAAAGGGATTCAAAAATTGCATTCAATTAAAACAAAGTTGTCCACAAATGTGTTTGAATTGGATAAAAGAAAATATTCTTGTTTTTTTCATGTTTTCATAGACATCAGAGAATCCAATGATTTTTGTGAAAACAAAATGTATGTAAGAGATTGGAAACATACAGAGCTAAATACAAAGGGGAAAATGTCCGTTGCAATGTTTGAAGAAATGCAATCAGAGGAGACTACAATATCATCTGATGGTGATTAATTTTCTGATCTTGTTAAAGAAGGTAACATTTGAATTGCTTTCAAATGATAATGATCTAGAAATAGATATTAAAATTATTTTAAAGTTAATTTTTCATGTTAATTATGATCTAAATTTAAATACATAAGTTTATTTTATTGTGCAGGAGATGTTTTTGTTGTAACTGCACCTACTATCAACGATGAAAATGTGAAGTATTATTTAATGCGTTGCACTGAATGAAAGATGAAATTATTAGAAAATTATAATGATCATGGGTTTCCATATGAAAGAGGGTCTATTATACTGAAAGGTTATTTTTTCAGACAAACTAATCAAAGTGGGGATTTTGTTTACTTTGAAGACTATGAACCTGATGTCATAAGTTGTCAATATAGTCACTTGGTGTGTGCATCACGCATAAAGTTGATAGAGGCTCAATCAAAGAAAAAATGAAAAATAAGAAATGGAAAATGTCAAAATACGACCATGAATGGGTCATTGAAGATGGCATTCCATTGGAATTTTTTTTATTGAACTTCCCAACAATTTCTTCTCTTTGGATTCATGTTTTAGAAATTCTAGAACTCAACTAAAAATTGAACTTCCTTGTTATGTTATCTGTGCAAGTGTTTGCACATGTACATTGTTTTGGTACATGCACACTAGTATCAACTAAAAGTAGCTTTTTTACGTGCATTGATGAAAAAAGTTGCACGTACTGGATATATATGTTCTAGAATGCAATTAATTGAAATTATATTTTCTATGTGTATTCATGAAAAATGTTGCACGTACTGGATATATATGTTCTAGAATGCAATTAATTGAAAGTAGCTTTTTTATGTGCATTGATGAAAGATGTTGCACGTACTGGATATATATGTTCTATAATTCAATTAACTGAAAGTATTTTTTCTATGTGCATTGATGAAAAATGTTGTACATACTGGATATATATGTTCTAGAATGCAATTAACTGAAAGTAGCATTTCTATGTGCATTGATGAAAAATGTTGCACGTACTGGATATATATACATTATAGAATGTGATTTTAAAATTTTATGATTGTTTGACACATCTAACGAGACCTAGAACATTATGATTGTTTATATATATGTCGATATGTATTGTACTTCAATCGTTTTAACACATATATTCAAACATGTACTTAAATCATTTCTATGTAAATATATTCATGTGAACTTTTTTTTGTTTGGAAAATGACAACTTGAATTTTAAAAACAAAACATTATATCATAATCACATGCCAAATGTAGTTCAACCATCCAAAACTTGAGTTTTAAAAACAAAACAAATTATAACACAACATTACTTCACATGCCAAATGTAGTTCAACCATCCAAAACTTGAATTTTAAAAACAAAACAAATTATATCACAACATTACTTCACATGCCAAATGTAGTTTAACTATCCAATAAAAATAAAACATTATATCGTGTAATCACATGCCAAATGTAGTTCAACCATCCAAAACTTGAGTTTTAAAAACAAAAAAATTATATCACAACATTACTTCAGATGCCAAATGTAGTTTAACTATCCAATAAAACTAAAACATTATATCGTGCAATCACATGCCAAATTTAGTTCAACCATCAAAAACTTGAGTTATAAAAACAAAACAAATTATATCACAACAGTACTTCACATGCTAAATGTAGTTTAGCTATCCAATAATAAAAAAACATTATATCGTGAAATCACATGCCAAATGTAGTTCAACCATCCAAAACTTGAGTTTTAAAAACAAAACAAATTATAGCACAACATTACTTCACATGCTAAATGTAGTTCAACCATCCAAAACTTTATTTTTAAAAACAAAACATTATATATCACAACATTACTTCACATTACTTCACATGCCAAATGTAGTTCAACTATCCAATAAAAACAAAACATTATATCGTGAAATCACATGCCAAATGTAGTTCAAGCATCCAAAACTTGAGTTTTAAAAACAAAAAAAATTATAACACAACATTACTTCACATACCAAATGTAGTTCAACCATCCAAAACTTGAGTTTTAAAAACAAAACAAATTATATCACAACATTACTTCACATGCCAAATATAGTTTAACTATCCAATGAAAACAAAACATTATATTGTGAAATCACATGCCAAATGTAGTTCAACCATCCAAAACTTGTGTTTTAAAAACAAAAAAAATTATAACACAACATTACTTCACATGCCAAATGTAGTTCAACCATCCAAAACTTGAGTTTTAAAAACAAAACAAATTATATCACAACATTACTTCACATGCAAAATGTAGTTTAACTATCCAATAAAAACAAAACATTATATCGCATACCAAATGTAGTTCAACCATCCAAAACTTGAGTTTTAAAAACAAAACAAATTATAACACAACATTACTTCACATGCCAAATGTAGTTCAACCATCCAAAACTTGAGTTTTAAAAGCAAAACATTATATCACAATCACATGTACCAAATGTAGTTCACATAAAATATGTCCAAAATGTGTATCTCACAAGTATCAAGTATCAAGTATCAAGTTATATATGACTGCCTCTAGATAAGAATATATATAAAAAAGTAAATTTAAGACTAAATCTATTGAAAATATAATGTTGCACGTGCATGTGCATCATCCATCAAATATAGATGGATGTAGTGTCTCTCCCAACAAAGTCACGATCCTCGAGCTATCCTGCGAAGCATGGGGACCTTGTACACAATGTGTACAAACATTGAAATTTAATGTTTTAAAATTGAATGAGAATATATAGAACTTCATGTAAAAAAACAAAATGTAAAAAAAAATCATGCAATACCTCATGAGGTTCCCTCTCCATTTGTTGCTCGTATACTAAAAATTCCCCCACTAAAACTCTTCAACTGTAAATTGTACAAGTATATATATATATATATATATATATATTAAAAAAATTCAAAGGAAAATGCATATATAAACTTATTTTCAATAATATTAAAGAAAAAATTAGACAACTTGTTCAAATGGTTGAAATGGTGTGGATGTTCCTATCTCCGTCATACACTCCATCGCTAGAGTTCGTGGAGAAAATAAATCCTCTCTAAGAACCTAAAATTCAAAAAATTTAAAGTATAAAATAACTCAAGATCTAGATCTCAATTTATAATAATTTTTTTTAACTTCAATTTATAACTTATAACTTAAAAACATATATTTAAGTGAAAAATTGAATACTTGTGCTGGTGGATTTGGCACATCTCCTAAGAGAGGCTCCAAAATAAAATATCCAAAAACCTAAAATTCAAAAAAATTAAAATAACTCAAGATCTAGATCTAAATTTATAATAAAACTTTTGAACGTCAATTTATAACTTATAACTTAAAAACGTATATATTTAAGTGAAAATTTGAATACTTGTGCTGGTGGATTTGGACATCTCTTAAGAGTGGTTCGGAAAGAAAATCTCCAAAAACCTAAAATTCAAAAAATTTAAAATAACTCAAGATCTAGATATCTCATTTTTTAATGGAACTTTTTGAGCTAGAATGTATAACTTAAAAGCATATTTAAAAGTGAAAAATTGTTCATAATTGTGATGGTGGATTTGGCATATCTCCCAAGGATGAAGAAGGTACCGCCATCCCAAAAACATCGGATGGAATCAGAATCTGTTAAAACATTTTATTGTATATATACATCTACATGTGTGCACAATTATTTATTTTAAAAATATCTCATCATGTTTCGATATATATAATAATAGATAAAAAATAATTGTACATCATCATGTTCACTTAAAAAACACTAACATTTGCCAACATATCTTGATGGTGAGAACCATCTTGATTGTGTGATTGATGGTGAGACTCATCTTGATTGTTTGAATCAGAGGCTCCGACCGTGATATTAACATCTTCTTCATTCATAAAGCGTGACAACTGCAAATGGTGTTAACATATAATGATAGATTTTTGTTAGATTAATGTATACAAATAAATGTATGTATATATGTATTTATTACAAATTTTACATGTGTTAAAATAATCACTGTAACCATTAACACATATCATTCCCATGCCCTCTTACTCATGAACAATTAGGTCCTGCCAACCATTGCGAAAATTCATTGCATATGCTATGAGATCTTCAACACTCATGTTGTCAATCTCTTCATCTGTATAATACACAAAATTAGCGCGTCCATTCTCACGTGCTCTTTGTCGATTCAGACAAACATCGACTCCACCCAATCCACTGTGAACATTCTCAATGATGGCATCCATTTCTTCTCGACTAATTTGAGAAGTGGCATCCATCTTTGACCGCAAAGTTTTGACATGAAGAGGTCGACTAACCAATTGTGGCTCAGGGCGAGGCAACTCAACATCATGCCTAGCGCCCCTACGATCACACAATCAACCTTTCCTAGGACCAAAAAATTTAGAGGGAAGGTCATTGTAATTGGGTTTCATTTGCAAAAATAATACTGCATAAATTAATTTTGCAAAATAAATCGAAATCTCATCGTTCCATGGGATTCTTCCATAGGCTGCAAGGTGTCTATCATACAATTAGAGAGTTATATGAGGGGGCTTGAAATATTTCACCTTCAACATCTTTATTTTCAGCCCTTCTTTGAAATTAAACATAGACTTGGTCATTTCTATTGTAACTCTTTGTTTAACAACCTCCCATGTATCGGGACCCATCACTGTTTCCTTTATTTTTCTCATCATTTCTACAAAAGTATCAGTGATTGGCCCAAGCTTTAGGTACACATCTACTAGTTCGCTTAAAGAGTGAATAACTATTTCCAAGATTTGTCGACTCTCAGCAGGGAGAGTCAAAGCCACGAGATCTCTCTTCAATTTTGCATGAAGATGTTGACACCTTTGTAAGGTGCATTGTTGCATGTTTGATTCCCATGGTATATCAAAAATTTCATACGGATATGTCGTGGTTGGTGTACAAGTTTCTTCTTGAATGATGCGTTTTGTCCTACATCTTTTTCGAGCAACATTTGGAGCAGCATTTTCAGCCTCTACATCAATATATAAAATTTTGTATATTAAAAAAACACATGTAAACAAATTTGTATAAATTTAATGAAAATAATATTCAAATTGATGGCCACCTCGATATGGTTGGCTACCATCTTGCCCACCCTGAGACTGTTGAGAACTAGAACGACCCTTTTGAGAACCAGAACGACCACTGATTGGTTGGGAACTAACACGACCATCCGTTGGTTAGACTCTGGGGGAATAAATATTACCACCTTCACGCAATTCGACAACACCTATTGATGGCCCTCCAAGGGAATGTGTACCACCACCAACCTTACGAGACGAGAGGGAGGCTTCATAAAAAAATATGAATTTATAATCAATTCAAAAATACAATCATACATATAAATACATGTACATATTCATTGATTAAATTGCATGAACCATACCACGATTGCGTGAACCATGGCCATGCTCCATTGATGGAGTGGACACCCTTGTCATCCTACCTCCTAAAAAATAAAAAATAAAAATCTTTAACAACTAATTTAACTCACAAAATTGATAAAAAATCAATTCCATATGTACACACATGTATGTATATGTATGGAGATTTAAGATTATATTTAAATACCATGAACATCCCTTGATCCCTGATCCCCCTCTCTCGTAGAGATATGGGATTATGTTGATCTTCGCCTTTCATCCTCCATGATATATATATACCCTGCTATATCTCTCTCTCTCTCTATATCTGGGTGGACATTTACAAATATTTTTTTAAATTACTATTTAAAATAAATTCAAAATAAATTTCAAAAAATTAATGTAATTTAGTGTACACAAATTATATAAAACACAACTTTCAAAGCACTAATTGATGTGTGAAACTCAATTTAATATTTTTTTTATAAAAATGTTAAGTTCACCAAATTGTGCTCTACATGGTGGGAGAACCCTTGGTATATAATTGAAAACATGGTGGGATCACACTTGGTATATAATTGAAAAAAACACATGGTCATTAAAAAAGAAGCGTGAAACTCAATTTAAACAAAAATTTGTTGAAGTCCTCACATTTTAATTTTATAAAAATGTGAAGTTCACCAAGTTGCGCTTTATATGGTGGGAGAAAAATTGGTATATAATTGAAAAAAACACATGGTCATTAAAAAAGACGCATTTATAAGTACAAAACAAACACATAACCAAGATATGTTACAATGCCCATCAATAAATTTTGAAGGAGAGCGTCTCAACACTAATTCATCTTTGAGAGATTAATATTAAATTTTTGAATAAGAGCATCTCAAAACTAATTCATCTTTGAAAGATGAATCTTGCATTGGCATTGCCCCGTATAATTCTAATTCATCTATTAATTCATCTTCGACAGATGAATCCCGAATTGGCATTTCCCCATGCAATAGATCAACAGACATCTTATTAACATTTGTAAAATGTCTTATACTAAAAAATTGAAATTGGCTAACAATACTGTTTGCTTTTCCATGCAGTTGTTTTGGCCTCTCCTTCTTAACTTGGTACACGCCTTTCATTTGGTTGCACACAAGTTTGGAATTGGTGAAAACTACAATTCCACTTGATCCATACTCCCTAGTTGTTCCCAAACCTTCTATCAATGCAATATAATATGCGTCGTTGTTTGTTGTTCTTCCTGGTATATCCATTTTCCTTTGGAGGACCTTGCTAGACACAATATTGCAAAGCACATATGTAATCACTACTTTCACTGGATTGGGATAACAAGAAACATATATGCATAATGTCCATTTTTCAACCATATTTAGTGGGGTTTTTTTTTATGCCTGAAAAAAAAAACAAATTCAATAAAATATATTAAATTAACATTTACTGCAAATGTATGGGAGAAATGACACATGTGCATGAGATAAATGACATGTGCATGGTTTACCTTAAATTTTGACTGAAATTTTATGGTATAATTCACATCTAGAAATGAGATGCGTTAAATATTGCATTGCCTAGAGTTTAAGGGAGATTTATGACACATGTACATGGTTTGTGCATGGTTTGCCTTAAAGTTTATGACAGAAATCACATCTAGAAATGACATGCCTTAAGAAAGGATGAGATCCAGAGGCTACCTGGCCCTTTACAGACTCATTTAGAACTTGTAGAAGTTAAGACTCAACAAACAAACTAAAATCCTATGGAAGTTCAACCACTTTAGGTCCAGTTTTTAGGCCTTAAATTTTTCCTTGAATTAATGGGGCAAAGCCTTGAGTTTGGGGGATCCTATCCTCTAGAATTTAAACTACTTTAGGTTTATTTTTTAGGCCTTAAAGTTTTCCTTGAATTAATGGGAGAAAGCCTTGAGTTTGGGGGATCTTATCCTATGGAACTTTAGCTACTTTAGGTTCACTATTTAGGCCTTAAAGTTTGCCTTGAATTGATGGGAGAAAACCTTGAAAAATGGCACATGCTTTAAAGTTAATGGGAGAAAGCCTCAAATGAAATGACACATGATTTAAAGTTTGCCTAAGATTTTATGGGAGAAATGACACATGTACACAATTTTCCTTAAAGTGGTAGTGGTTTATGGATATTAAAATGAAGAACTTTTATTTAGATCTGTTCTAGAGATTGACTGTAGGGGCATTTACTAGATATGTTACCTTTCAGAAAATATGAGATCCAAAGGCTACCTGGACCTTTACAGATTCTACCTTTAGAACTTGTAGAATTTAACACTCAACAGACAGACTAAAATCCTATGGAAGTTCAAACAAACTAGTTCCAGTTTTTAAGCCTTAAAGCTTGCCTTGAATTAATGGGAGAAAGCCTTGAGAAATGAAACATGCTTTAAAGTTAATGGGAGAAAGCCAATGACACATGCTTTAAAGTTTGCCTAAGAGTTTATGGGAGAAATGACACATGTATGGGAAAAATGACACATGTATATGGTTTTCCTTAAAGTGGTAGTGGTTATGGATATTAAAATGAATAACTTCTATTTAGATCTACTAGTGGTTTATGGATATTAAAAAAAAGAACTTATATTTAGATCTGTTCCAGAGATTGATTGTAGGGGCATTTACTGGATATGTCACCTTTCAGAAAAGATGAGATCCAGAGGCTACCTGGCCCTTTACAGACTCTGCCTTTAGAACTTGTAGAAGTTAGCACTCAACAGACAGACTAAAATCCTATGGAAGTTCAGCCACTTAATTTCATTTTTTAGGCCTTAAATTTTGCCTTGAATTTATGGGAAAAAGCCATTAGTTTTTGGAAAAAATGGCATTTCCATGGTTTGCCTTAAAGTTTATGGGAGAAATCAGATCTAGAAATGACATGCCTTAAAGTTTGCCTTCCCTAGAGTTTAAGATAGAATTGACATGTACATAGTTTGCCTTAAATTTTGCCTTATAGTATATGGGAAAATGACATTGCCTTATAGCTTATGGGATAAATGACATAGAAGTGACAGAGAAATGACATAGAAATGACACATGTCAAAAGTCACACCTTTATGAGTTTGTGGGAGAAATGACATGTACAGGGTTTTCCTTAGAATTTAGTTTGCCATTTAGTTTGCCTTGAAGCTTATGGGAGAAATCACATCTAGAAACCTTTATTTTGACATCTATATCAAATTGTTTAATAATTTATAATAATTTCATTTTTGGCTTGTACTATCGTTCATCCTTGATATGTACAAGAATTTTACAACTTGAACATCAACCTACACTATCATCATATCACTTTATCCATGTCAATCTAGATTATTTATATCCATTACATCATAAAACACTCCACTTTTAACATTTTACAAGATTAGAAGCATCATGGAAGGTGTAAATTTGGGTACATTAATAAAATACAACCATGTAAATCTAGATTATTAAGATCCATAACATTGTAAAACACTCCACTTTTAACATTTTACAAGATTAGAAGCATCATGGAAGGTGTAAATTTAGGTACATTAATAAAATATAGCCATGTCAATTTAGATTATTAATATCCATTACATCATAAAACACTCCACTTTTAACATTTTACAATATTAGAAGCATCATGGAAGGTGTAAATTTAGGTGTACATTAATAAAACACAACCATGGCAATCTAGATTATTTATATCCATTACATCATAAAACACTCCACTTTTAACATTTTAAAAGATTAGAAGCATCATGGAAGGTGTAAATTTAGGTACATTAATAAAATACAACCATGTCAGATGTTGGAGGGACAGAACTAACAATGAATGTACCATGTGGTTTATACTATGGAGGATGACAAAGCTACTATATGTTGCTTGGAGAAAACTTGAAGAGCAGATACATCTAGACATATAGAGACTTCCTCTCAGATAGTCTGTACAAGTACTATGCTTGAAAATGATGATTACTCTTCTTGATAAATTTGTAGTGAGCTAAGTTGACCTCTAGTAACACTGTAACCATGCTCATTGTATAGAAAGTTTCTGAACTTACTTATGTAAATACCGTCACACAAGTTCAACAATGAAACCTATTAATTTCGCTTCTGTTTTCTTTTAGGACATTAATCTCCAAACAAATATGAGGATAATATTGAATAGGGAAAAACTAAGACGAAAGATGAAGAATAAAGATATACTAACAATATATGGCCCCAAAAAACCCTCTGATGTTGCTACAAGTATTGTTATTATGATGATAGTATTTTTTTTACTAGGATGTTAGAGTTATATAGTGAATCTGAAACATCTAGGTAACATCTGAATCTGAAACGTTCATTCTATATTCCTTATTGAGACTTGACCAGAAACCACATAGGACTTTGTAAGTGGAGCCATGTGGCATGTATGGTTAAGAAGTAATATTTAGTGGCCAAATGGTTGAGAAATCCAATTAAGTTATATAGTATATTTACGAATATTCAAATTTTATGTAAAGGTGGATTAATATAATTTTGTCGACACTTTAAAGTCATTTTTAATTACACTTGAATGCATTTTTACAGGAGATTATGACCTGGAAACAGACGTTTTATGTGATTACTCTATTTTGTACCAGTTTTCAGCACATTAAATCTTGGTTAGGATGATTCAACTTGATGCAAGAAGTTTAAGGTTCATCAACTAGTTATATGTGACTACTCTATTTTGTACCAGTTTTCAGCACATTAGATCTTGGTTAGGATGATTCAACTTGATGCAAGAAGTTTAAGATTCATCAACTAGTTAAATTATATTTGAAGCTGTTCTAATTAATTAAAAACAATTTGGAGACAAAATCCCAAAAATAGATGGGAAAAAATATGATTTAAAGAAATTTAGCCTGAATACCATCAACACCCACACATTTTGCACCCACAGCAAATTGAAAATTTGAAAAATATTTTAAAAATGAGACAGATGACCTCAAAAACAATTGAAAAATATTTTTAAAATGAGACAGACGACCTCAAAAACAATAGAATTCTTTGTTCAAGGAATCGAATTCCAAAAGGTATTTATGAAATTTACAATCCGAGTTAAGTTCAACCTGCAATTTAAAGAGAATTTCAAATTTTTAAGCAAGAATATTTTAGAATCAGATAAACAAATTGAAGTTAAAAAAAACTCCTATCGGTATTTCAGAATTCTAAAATAGAATTAAGCTCAACCTGCAACAGAGTTGGGCTCATTTGGTATGATCTTGGTTAGGATGATTCAAAGAGTTTGGGTTATTCCTCTTGAGTCTGTGGATGTTTTGGTAGCAACTTATTAGTTATTGAATATGTCATTCCTTGCAATTATTTTCTTGCAATTGGGTACACATTGTGTAAATGAATGTAGAGACCATCAACACCCACACATTTTGCACCCACAACAAATTGAAAATTTGAAAAATATTTTAAAAATGAGACAGATGTCCTAAAAAACAATTGAAATACATTTTAAAAATGAGACAAATGACCTCAAAAACAATTGAAAAATATTTTTAAAATGAGAAAGATGACCTCAAAAACAATAGAATTCTTTGTTCAAGGAATCGAATTCCAAAAGGTATTTCTGAAATTTACAATCCGAGTTAAGCTCAACCTGCAACTTAAAGAGAATTTCAATTTTTTAAACAAGAATATTTTAGAATCAGATAAACAAAATAAAATTAAAAAAAAAACTCCTATTGGTATTTCAGAATTCTAAAATAGAATTAAGTTCAACCTGCAACAGAGTTGGGCTCATTTGGTATGATCTTGGTTAGGATGATTCAAAGAGTCTAGGTTATTCCTTTCGAGTATGTGGATGTTTTGGGAGCAACTTAATAGTTATTGAATAGGTCATTCCTTGCAATTATTTTCTTGCAATTGGGTACACATTGTGTAAATGAATGTAGAGACCATCAACACCCACACATTTTGCACCCACAACAAATTACAAATTTGAAAAATATATTAAAAAAGAGACAGATGGCCTAAAAAAAATTGAAATATATTTTTAAAATGAGACAAATGATCTCAAAAACAATTGAAAAATATTTTTAAAATGAGAGAGATGACCTCAAAAATAATAGAATTCACCGTTCCAGCAATCGAATTCCAAAAGGTATTTTTGAAAAAAACAATTGAAAAATGTTTTTAAAATGAGACAAATGACCTCAAAAACAATAGAATTCTCCATTCAAGCAATCGAATTCCAAAAGGTATTTCTGAAATTTAAAATTTGAGTTAAGTTCAACGTGCAATTTAAAGAGAATTTCAAAGTTTTAAGCAAGAATATTTTAAAATCAGATAAACAAAATTAAATTTAAAAAAACTCAGGTATCAATATTTCAGAATTCTAAAATCGAATTAAGTTCAACCTGCAACAGAGTTGGGCTCATTTGGTATGATATTGGTTAGGATGATTCAAAGAGTAACATACTAGGATGAAGGGTAACAGACTAGTATAAGCAAACCAGTAACAAAAACATTACACTAATTACAAGCTTTGTAATCACTAGTATTAAATATGTAACCAGAAGTTGAAATGGTTGAGATACTAATCACTCTGATTGCATAATGTAAGTTCAACCTGCAACAGAGTTGGGCTCATTTGGTATGATCTTGGTTAGGATTATTCAAAGAGTAACAGACTAGGATGAATGGTAATAGACTAGTATATGCAAACCAGTAACACAAACATTACACTAATTACGATCTTTGTAATCACTAGTATTATATGTAACCAGGAGTTGAAATGGTTGGGATACTAATCACTGTGATTGCATAATGAATAACGTTTTTTTACAAACCCAACAAAAGAGAAAGCTACCAATAGAAAGCCAGTAGTATCCTGCTAGATACATGACTGCGGACAAGACTAACTAGATACCCAACTTTGAGCTGCTTCCCTCTATTCGTCTTTGTGCCTGAAATTATAAATTGAGGTGAAAGCTCTATGCATGGTAGTTCATTGAAATTATAGCTTAAGATGGATGTGGTAGGTCTGATATAATTGTGTTTGTAATCTGGTTTGTGGTTGTGTGATGTGAAGAAGGGTTTCTGTTTTTCTGATGTTAAGAAAATGATATCATTTTTCTTCCAAAAACCTAGTACAAATTTATTACACAAAATAGTGGAGATATCATTAACCTTATTTAACACAATGCCCAACAGCAGGCTATGAATATGGTGTTTCTTGTGAACTGCACATTGCTAAATGACATAAAGAACTAATAAAATTGTTTCATAAAGAAAAATGGAGCATAACCATATATGTCTATCAATTAAAACAACTATATTAATAAAATAGAGGTATGTTAGATATATTTATAATTATTGATTATATGGTGGATATTTAATGATAAATCTCCAAATAATCTTTTCAAAGAGAGTTGAAGGCATAATCATTTGTGTAAATTTGTGTGCCTCACAAGACATACAGAGGCATGTCATTAGGGAATTTGAGGTCTAAAATGAAACATAATAAGAAAAATATTAACAAAAATAAACTTTATAAGAACCAATAGGATTCAAGATGATGATGTCAACCATGGGGGATGATTCACCATTTTTTAAGTAAAAGGGTAAAAATAATAAAAAATAATAAAATAATAAAACTACTTTTTCAACTCGTATTTTCAACTTATCTCCCAAATTTTTACTCAAATTTTGAGTGGGAGTACTCGTTGGATGCAAAATTTAATTCCCCTTCCAAAGAGTACCCATGTTGCATACTTTCGATGGACCTTGGTACACAAAAAAAGACAAATACATAAAAAATGTGATTACAATCACGTTTTTCATGTATTTCTCATTTTTAATCATGTGGTTCATCGAAATGCCTTTATGGAGACGCGGATGGGGGATTAAATTCGCGTCAACATCCGCTTCAGCTGATACTTTGGAGAATTAAGTTGAAAATATGAATTGAAAAAGTAGTTTTTTCATTTTTCCCTCTAAAATTTGATGATGTCATCAAATCTTATTAGATTTTTTCCACTATTATTTTATAATTTCCTTAGGAGGCCCATTTTAGACCTCAAAATTCCCCTAATGGTTGAGAACTTTACGTCCTAAATAGTTCAACTTCAGTCCAACTAGTGTAGTGAACTAGTGAACTCTAATTAGCTAATAGTGAACTCTGAGCCCCGATCAATTAGAATAGAAAGTTTATGCTTCTAACTGGGAGTCTAGCTGGAAATAAGTCTTCGTTCTAGTAAAGAATTGCAAGGCCATTCTGGTAAGGGGTTGGTCAGGTATTGGGAATATATGAAAGGTTATTTGTATAGACTATTTAGTTATAAAGGGTCAAAGAGCTAGCTCTGCTGAGGTAAGGTTCAACCAAGGTCCTGGTCGACTTCATACTGAAATCATTCACTAGCTTGCAAATTACATTTAAACTATAATCTTCCAATTCAGAGACTTCGGAAAATCACATTTAAACTACAATTTTCCAATTTATAATTTTCCAATTTGGAGATGTAGGAACCTAGAAATTCAGAGACATCGAGGTCGCAATGAGAAGAAGATGTTGAGGCTGCAATGAATAGAAGACGACGAACCCGCAACGAGAAGACAAGCAGGAGGTCAAGGATGTCATGGATTACAAATTACCTGTAAAAACAAAAAAAAAAACTGTAAAATTAAAATAGCAAAAATCCAGAAATCCAACAAATTTCACAACAATGAAAAAAAATCACAACAAAAACAAACCAGAAAATTCTCACCCGCGCTGACCCTACAATAGCAAACAATAGTAATACGACAAAAACAATAAGCCCACAATCGTAATATGATAAAAATAAGCCCGAAACCTATTAACGATTCAAGGCTGGTGCATTTATAAACTAAATTTCAGTCGGATTATTTTAAATTTTCGGCTGAACTAATAGTCCGGCCGAACGGCCAGACTATTAGTTCGGTTGAAATTTAGTTTCTGGTTTTCTCATCTCTGACGAAAAATCTGTTTGCACACGTCATCAATATACCATCAATGTAAATGACAGAATGATATCGACCAAACTAATTCCAAAAGTTTGGCCAAACTCTAAGACAGTTCAGCCAAAATTTTGTAAATGTTCGTCCGAACTGTTGGGAAAATCACTTTTCCGCTCCCTATTCTCACAAAAGTGTAACCCACCTTCGTGGGTTTACCCCCAAACATTCCTTCCATGGCTTCCATCCCCTTATTTATATTCTTGGTGAGCTTCCTCACCTTGGGCCCCACTCATTAAAGCCACTACTTCCATGCAAAGGATCTCCCTCCAAAACTGCGTTGTCCCTCACTGAATGTCCACTCCCTCCATACCAGCGTTGTTGATTTGGTCAAAGTTGACCCAGTCCACATGATTCCTCCCTTGTTCACAAATAGGGATGCTTTATCCATCTCTTTTGATGTCCTCTATTCACATTTGGAGTGGTTTATTCCTACTAAGAAGATTTATGGGTCTCCCTACCCTCTTATTCTTCTAACTAAGAAGAAAAATCAAAATTTAATATTCCAATTAGTTGCACGCTAATTTAGGAATATTACAATCCTTCCCTCCCAAATGTTGCTTTCCCTCAAGCAAATGCAAGGATATAAATAAAAGATATAGGGAACCTTCATTCCCATGTGGAGTTCCAATCCCAAGCTATTATCCATATGAAATGAATCACCTTCCAGAATGGAAATTCATAGAAAAACTCCTCCCACATGCTCATGAGAGGTATCTCCCAAAGGCTCAAGTCAACGATATGGCTCATCTCATAAGGAAACAAGTGATATACTGTAGCAGCCATAGAATATCCCATGCTCCCTCTGAAGCATGAAGAAGTGTGTGAAGTATCATTCCCAATGGACACATCCAACCTATGTGTCATCCCTCCATTCATGTCCCCAACCATGATATGAACATCATCAACATATGGGATCACAATCAAAGCCATGATAGCTGCCATGTATAATACTGGAGAAGGGAATTGGTCCCTCAAGTGAAACAAGCGCAGTTTGACTCTTAACTGCATCATAATATGGCATGATGAGTGGTTTCTCAACCACTTTCTTGCTGCCTCAATATTCTCACATGCTTGGAGAAGGTGTCTGATGTGAGGTGTAAATTGAGGATACTCTGAATAAGATATAATCTCCCCATGATATCCTTGGGAGTGGCCATCATCATCACTGCTTATGGCCCCAAGTAGACCATGAAGTCTATAAGAAAGAGTGCCCCCTCTTGGAGAAATGGCCTGCACATGAAGGGTAAGGGAATACAAATAATAGTAAATGAGTCATGATGTATAGAAATACAACCTTTACCATGTACTTGGTTCAAGCTAATGAAGTGGCTCATAGATGGCCCTCCTCTCACTTCCAATGAGAAAGGAAGTGGCTATGATACTCTACCAAAGAGTTATGTCTCTCCTCATCCTCCAAAAAATCCATGCATCTCTTCATATGCTGGTGCATATCCTCTTTGAAGCCTTCCCAAATGAATCCCTCCAGGATAGTATGGTATGCTCTTATAAAATTAGTAGGATGTGAGAGAAAACCCTCATATGCTGCATGTAGTAGCTTCTCCTTGAGATTAGAGGCTCTAGTCAAGAAGATCGTACTCTGAAAATAGATGACCCCATCTCTCACTACATATCTCCCATCTGATAACTGGCCATCAATCACTGAGCATGAAAAGAGGTTCTTGGAGTATTCCACCAACAGTTGGGATCTCCAATAAGGATCAATACTCAGTAATGACATCGTTGTTGATCTATCATGTAAATCACATGTCATGTGGCTTCCCTCTTCTTTGACATCTCCCATGCCAAAGTCATGCACCATGATGCTGCTATCCTGCCTCTATTTGTCTTCCTGCAGCTGCTCATGCTCTAGTGAAGGTTGAATTTTGTAGAGGCTAGCCTTCCATGAGAAGCTATCACCCATCAAAAACTTTCTAAGTTTGGCCAATGTAAGCATGAGTGGCCACCAACCTCTACCATATGTGGAATATTTCTCCCTATGTGGAAGTATCTTCTAATTCTTCAAAGCCATGGAGTGGTCTCCTTGCACCATGATGGTGCCATCAATCCCTGAAACATATTTTCTCAGCGCAATATGTTTGGTGAGAGTGGGTAATACTGATATTGGGTGAATGTATCCCTCCTCCTTGAGCCTACCCAAGACTCTTTGCGCTGTGCCAAGTTCTTCCAAGGTTCTCACCCCTCCGGAATCTATGAGTGGTGCAACCAGTTGTGAGACATCTCTCATAAATTCCTGATCTGGTGGTCTCCCAGGTGGAATGCCTCCATGTAATGAGACATCAATGTCTAGAGTAGACTGCATATGTGAGTGGACTTCTTTGTCCCTTCTCTCACTGCGCAAATCAATCTGCCTCTTTTGTGTATCAAGCTACTGAAATAGATAAGGGTGTATGCTCCTAATCACTTGATGTTATCCATCCTCCCTATCTTCTCCTTTCATCTGCAAGGTCTCACAATCTATTAATGATGGCACATGCTACTCATGGATTGTGCCCTGATCTCCACATGTGATATTATTTGGAACTCCTTGCAAAAATACAAGGGCTCCTCTAATTGGAGCAATTGCTCCATCTCCCTCTCCATGTGGTACTAGATCTACTCCTGATGTGACAACATTGTTACCTCTTGCCTGCTCTTCCCCTTCATCATTAATGGAGGTTACCTTGTCATCATTAAGAGGCTTTTTATCTTGATCCTCTTTTGAAAAAGAGATCTCCATGTCTTCCTTTTGAGAAAAGAGCTTTTCCACAATTGGGGATCTTGCCTCTAGCAAGGTATTCTGCAAGTTTCTAACCCCCTCAATAGAATTCTGAAATGGAGTTGGGTTTATGAATCCTTCCAAATCATGCAAAGGTTTTGTTTTTTTAGGCTTGGCTAGCTCAAACAAGGATGTTTCAAAATGTTTTAGATCAAATCTTTTCACTAACCTCTTAGTGAAATTTGCATAAGTAGATACATTTAAATGATTCAAGGAATAAATTTCATAAAACCAAAAATAATAAGCCTTAACTTCAAGATGTAGTGGTTCTACTGTAATGGCTTCCTCTTCTGAAACTTGGTGTTGCTGCAAATAGGTGTCTAGCTCTTTCACCCAAGCTCTAGCTGTACATTTAGGTGACCCATCAAAAGTAGGTCGAATGAATCTACCCAAAGCATGTTGCTTGCCCCCACTACTACATTTGGCGGAAATTCCGACACTTGGTTCCGACGCTTTTGACCAAATGTCGGAAATTTCCCCAAATTTTTTCCATCCTGCCTGAACCCGTCGCTATACCGACGTTTATAGAAAAGTGTCGCATCTGAAGCACTTGAAAGTGTCCACGATTAGACGTTTGAAGCGTGCGATTACGCATGCTACTTTAAACGTCGCTATTGAGACGACTCCAATCATCGCAAGTGCGACACAATGTCTAGGTGTCGCCATTGCGACATTTAGGTACCCGTTGCAATAGCGACGCTTTTTCCGCCGTCGGTATAATGACACTTATATGCGCGCCACATAAAAATACGAAACTTATATGCGCGCTACATAAAAATTCGAAACTTATATGCACGCTACATAAAAATGATTTTATTGTTTCGTATGCGTCGCAATAACTACATTAACGTCTGATATGACGCACGCATTCGCCCTCCACTCTTGCAGAACAACATTCGCCCTCAACTCTTGCAGAAAAGCATTTGCCCTCAGCATTCGCGCTCAGCTCTTGCAAAACAACGTTTGCCCTCAGCATTCGCCCTCAGCTCTTGCAGAACAGCATTCGCCCTCAGCTCTTGCAAAATGGTAAGTTCTTACTGCAGGCCCTTCCTCCTATAGTAGGGTTGACTCTATTGGGTTTTAAAGTCAATTCCATTGGATTGTGTTAAGTGTAGGGTTCTCTGTGGAGTGTCAGATTAGTTCTGAAAGCCTTATCTGTTATCTTCAATCTTAATGCACAAGATTTAAATTTTTCCCAAAGAAAACGCTTATTAATTTGGCGGCCATTATTTTATCACATTTAAGTGCTACATTTAAGTAATAACAGTGCATTTCAACTACAAATCTATTAATTAATTCAATGTACATGTGTGCTACATTGCGTACGATATCATGCGCGCATTCACCCTTCGCTCTTAACGAGAACAACATTCGCCTCGGCTCTTGTGGAAACGACGTCGCCCTCGGCATTCGCCCTGAGCTCTCGCCCTCAGCATTCGCCACGAGCTCTTGCAGAATTGATAGCCACGGATTCGCCCTACGGCTCTTTCAAAACAGCATTAAGCCCTCGACTCTTGCGAACAGCATTTTCCCTCGACATTTGCCCTCGGCGTTCGCCCTCAGCTCTTGCAGAACAACATTCGCCCTCAGCTCTTGCAAACGCTACATAAAAATTTGAAACTTATATGCGCGCTACATAAAAATGATTTTATTGTTTCGTATGTGTTGCAATAGCTACATTAACGTCTAATTTGACGCGCGCATTCGCCCTCCGCTCTTGTAGAACAGCATTCACCCCCAGCTCTTGCAGAACAGCATTTTCCCTTAGCATTCGCGCTCAGCTCTTGCAGAACAGCATTTTCCCTCAGCATTCGCCCTCAGCGTTCGCCCTCAGCTCTTGCAGAACAGCATTCGCCCTCAGCTCTTGCAAAATGGTAAGTTCTTACTGCATGCCCTTCCTCCTATAGTAGGGTTGACTCTATTTGGGTTTTTTTGGTCAATTCCATTGGATTGTGTTAGGCTGTAGGGTTCTCTCTAGATGTCAAGAATTAAGATTCAATACCCTCTATTATCTTCATCACCCAATACAAGATTTAAATTTTTCCCAAAGAAATGCTTATTAATTTTGCAGCCATTATTTCTCCCTGCTTTAAAAACCCTACATTTAAATGAAAACAAGCATTGCATTTCAACTACAAAAATATATTAGTGTTCAAATGTACATGTGTGCTACATTAACGTCTGATATCACGCGCGCATTCGCCCTCCGCTCTTGTAGAACACCATTCTCCCTCAGCTCTTGCAGAACAGCATTCGCCCTGAGCTCTTGCAGAACAGCATTCGCCCTCAGCATTCGCCCTGAGCTCTTGCAGAACATCATTCGCCCTGGATTCGCCCTCAGCTCTTTCAGAACAGAATTCGCCCTGCATTTTCCCTCAGCTCTTGCAGAACAGCATTTTCCCTCAGCATTCGCCCTCAGCGTTCGCCCTCAGCTCTTGCAGAACAACATTCGCCCTCAGCTCTTGCAAAATGGTAAGTTCTTACTGCAAGCCCTTCCTCCTATAGTAGGGTTGACTCTATTTGGGTTTTTTTGGTCAATTCTATTGGATTGTGTTAGGCTGTATGGTTCTCTCTAGATGTCAAGAATCAAGATTCAATACCCTCTATTATCTTCATTACCCAATACAAGATTTAAATTTTTCCCAAAGAAACGCTTATTAATTTGGCAGCCATTATTTCTCCCTGCTTTAAAAACCCTACATTTAAATGAAAACATGCATTGCATTTCAACTACAAAAATCTATTAGTGTTCAAATGTACATGTGTGCATCACTTGTGTAGGGTATTCCTTTTCCACTTTCACATTATCCAAGAATGTGTGCAGTATAGTTCATATTTTTGTGATTTAGATTGTCTTGAAAAAGGAAAGGTAAATTATTTCCCATGGAAAAAGAAGGTTTTCCCTTTTTATAGGTTGTTTGGACTTACGTGGAAAAATTTATGGTATGCCTTTCATATTATTTAGTTTAAATTTGAATTAACAGATTATTCTAAATGAAAATATAATTACCTATGTGATGTCCTTCATCACTAATTAAAATTATAGGGTTTCAATTTCCTAGACTCTAACTCATCTGATGCTAAATTCTAGGTTCTCATTGGTGGATCACTCTTCCATTGATTTCCTTTCCCTCTGGATCTTGTCATACTTTAAAGTCATCAATGATACATATATTATTTCAGGTATCCCAAAAGGCTTTATAGTAGAACATATTGTGAAGTTTTTTTGACACTTGAGGATTCTTTTTAGAACTGCAACGTGGTCTATGCTATCGAGTTATATATCAAGCAACTTGTCCTTAATAACTACACTATGAGGTAGGTTCAACCAGTTTGAACTTGTTGGGACATAGCATATGAAGTTGTGTGATGAGTCCATATCACAGGTCTATTATGGTGAAAAAAGTGAAGACATGTAATGATAGTTATTATGTTAACATTAATAGAAACATTTTCAAAATTATCCATGCTATCAAGATGTCAAAATTCCAGGCATTAGGTGTCAATACTCGTAGCTAATAGATAATAATAATAATATAAAAAATCACAACTTTATTCTTGAAATATGATTGTTACACATTGGTAACCTAGTTCATGAGTTACTATCACCCAAAGATTGCAAAACAAACTTAAAATATAAATTAAACCAACATGAGAATCCAACTAAGGGTTTCTCGACAAAATCATGCCATAACCTGGCATTTTGAAACTCAAATTTGAATCCATCATAAGTAATACAATGCAAACTCAGATGGATTTTCAATGCATTTTTGCATGCTACACTTATTCTCTGTCTAGATATCATTTTTTAAATGGAACCATTAGTCAAGCCCACAGTCCTTTTTATGTGAAAAATTTCAGCTCTATTTGAGCTCTTTTTTGCTCCACCACCCCCATAAACCACTGTTACATGGGGTCTCGCCCCCCCACCTAGGGGTCTAGATTCCTCGCCCCCTCGCGCTCCGGGGTCTTGGGGACTTCTAGGGGATGTTTCCCTCACGCCCCCGCACACCCCCTTTCACGCCCCCTCACGCCCCCTCACACCCCCCTTCACGCCCCCTCACGTCCCCTCACCGCCCCTTTTAGTTTATGGTTTCGTGTTAAAATTTGATGTGCCACTTAGCATATTTGAGAATCCAAGTGATTCTGATTCCGATGGTGACATGGTTGATCTTGATATATTCGTGCAGAAGTTGGATGCAGAGACTAGTGGGGCATTAACTTGAGCATTTATGCTCATTTATCATTATTATGATATCATTTGATATTCATATGTTATGTTTTATGTTTTATGTTTCAGACATAACTTATTTGCGTTTAAGTTTTATGTTTCAGACTTGAGTTGTAAACTTCAGTTTAAACTCTATTTTGAATCTTGATATAATATGTCATATGATATCTTAAACTTTATTTTCATTGTACATTGTTAGTAGTTACATTCATGATTATATAGTTACAAACTTACAAACTTACATGCATGATTGTATGATGTATGTTTTAACTTTTAACTTTTAAATTTGTTTCAATTATATGATTCATCATTCATCGATTTGTAATTTTATTATTTATGATTTATCTTTCATGATGCAAGTGTATGATGATTGTATATACATTCCTTGCAAAAATATAGTTACATTTTAAATATTAAATTTTATAATTTTTATAACCCCGACGTCCCCCCACGTTTCCTGAAAATTGGTAGGGAGCTTTTGCATAGGCCGCTCCCGCGCTCCCTCGTCCCCTCGCTCCCACCTCCAGGGGACTTGGTGGAACATTGCCATAAACATATGCAAACATATATCATGATCTTGGAATTTCATTACATATGTATGTGCCAATGTTCCATAATCATGCCCCATCATCAATTTAAGAAATTTCCATTGAATATCAAATTATGGAGGGGGGAAATTTTTGCTGCAACATTTGGCTCAAAATCAGGGACCATCTCTGTATGAGGTGAATGAGAACTATATATATTTGAAGAAGTAGATTAGTGCCTTTTCCTCTGGCCATGGAGTCATATACAGTCATCCATCACAAAAATTTGTCTTTTTTCATTCTCACCTTGAAAGTTGCAAAAATTCATGCCCTAATTGAAATGACACTAAATTTGAAAGATATAATAAAAATGCAAGCTAGAAGTGCCCTATTAATACAAAGGGAAAACCTTCCTACCTACCCTAATTGAGATAAATTTTGATTGAATAGGAAACATGATATTTCCTATGGAGTTGATCCAACAACTTGTTAAATGTATGGGACTAAATCATGCATTTGATTTCCAGGGAAACATGCGCATGAAAAGAAAAAGTGCAGAATTAATGGAAAATCCATACATGCCACTTATAAAAACTACACCGAAAGGTCAAAAAATACTTAAGGCCTTAACTTAATTTGAATCCAAAAATGACAAAACAGGATTAGTGAAAACACGAGAGTGGCGTGGGTGAACAACATAAAATAAAAGTGAAGATACCTTTCCCCAAGATGCCTTTGTCACCGTTGTATGAAAACATGTTTTCCTTTCCCTTTATACATGCAAGTGAATGCATTATATGTATGGTGTTTTCCCAGAATAGGAGAAGCCTACTTAAATATATCATTCGTGGATTGAATGTTTGGGTGCCTTAATGTGCAATGACATGTTTCCAGGACTGAATTCAATGCAAGGCATATTTGAAACTCTAACTCTCTCTTCCGGTGTCTTATTAGAAATTATTTCAGTTTTCATTTTGTGTTTTCAAGTTAGATATTGTTTTCAAGTTTTTACATTTATAATTTTATTTCAATGTGGTAGACTGATCAGAGCAGTGCAGGAACAACCCCGAGACGGGATGATCGCGGAAAGAGGCCAGCGGAAGAACATGTAAAGTGCCAGCATTGCTCTATCTTCAGGTATTTTAGTTATTTACATAATTGAAATAATATTAATTTTGTTCAAATATGCAGACACCTAGCCATGGTACGCCCGATGATTCCCTCTTTGAGGAAGAGCTTTCTTCATCCCTATCTCCAGTGTTCTTGTTGCAAAAAAAGGCACGAGATGCAAGGTCAGAATTTAATACTTTGATAGACGCGCCTCAAACACCTAAAACAGAAGAGAGGATACAACATCTTATGAGGCATCTAGAAAGATATCAGGTAATAATAAAAAGTCAAAAGGATATTTTTTTTTTTCTGCATGAGATGAATTATGATAGTTTGATTTTTAATTTTTACATTGACTAAACTAACAAAAAGTTCTTTTGTATGTAGCGTTTTCTGGCATTTGCTGAACCCGGTGTTGGTGGTAGTGGGACACAAGGGCAAGAGATTGCCCAAAAACCCTCTCGTACACCTTCTACTCCTTTAGGTGCCAGCCAAGAAACACACCCTGCCCAAGCAGACACCCAGCCAACCGCTGAACGTGTTGGAAATGATGAGGTTGATATGGCCAACTACATTATTGCGTTTCCTGGAGCTACACGTGTCAGCTCCACAGGGACCATTAATGGCACGTTGTTGGTGAACGATGAGGGTGTCCCCATAAAGCATGTACAACTCCCAGGTAAATTTTAATATTTTAACTATTTCATGTACTTTATCTAAAACATATTTATCATGATTTTTATTTTTAAATTAATGATAATATCTTTTTTTTTTTTTGGTTTTATTCTGTGTAGGAAACAATGAGTTCTACAAGATTCTGGAGAGCCATGCGTTGGTAATTTTTGGCCCAACCATACGTACAGGGTGGAATTCCCAGAATTCCAACCTGAAAAAAGAACTTTTAGATTATCTAGAAGCCCTTTTGGGGTCGGCACATTTGACAGAAAAGCGGTGGCTCAGGTAGCCGGCAAATATTTGAAATATACCAGGGACACCTATAGGACGCAATTGCAATTTAACCCTAGATATGAGCGCCCTCTCGCAGTTTCAGAGAGTGAGTGGAGAGCACTCATCCATGACGGAAAAGAGAAAAGGGCAAAGAAAGAAGGAAAAATGCCAACTGGACCCGCAAGGTAAATTACAACTTTAATTCAATAGCTTTAATTTTCTTTATGTCTAAAATAAAGTGTGCTACGTCATATCTGACTTCAATCTTTTGATGCTAGGTTTCCTGACACCTCAAAGGCAACCAAAGCTAGGATTGAGAAAAAGGGCCATCACAAGCTCGGCCAAGGTGGCTACTTGAAATTAGCTGCAAGAATTGTAATTAAGTAGATAAACATCTTATAATTAATTGTATCGCCTTCCAACGTTTTTGTAATCCTATCAGATATGATTAAAAATACACAATCATATGTAATGTAGGGTGATGACTTCGGAACAGAAACTATAGAGGAAGATAAAAATATCGCTTTCCATTTTGGCTATCAAGTTGTAGTTGAACGTCGCAGAAGCTTGGGGCAGGTCCCAAGATCTAGAATGCCTGATAAGGTAAAACATTAACCTTTCAATATTTTTGTTTTCGTCCATAAATTTAATGTCTAAAAACTTTGTTTAAATCAGGGGAGCAGCACTACCGACGAGGAAAATAACCCAGTTTTAGAGCCAGATGTAGATGATCCTCATGTGCAACCTGATCATTGTAGTGGGGACCAGGCTGACAATGCTACTATCAGTGAGGACCGTGACGGTAATTAATTTCCACTTATAATTTTTTCTAATTATACCTTGATGGTTGTCCTTATAACGTTTTTTGTTTAAATGACAGAGAATGTTTCCCTTGAGGATGTTACCACCAGAGAGGAAGACAGGGCAACAGTCCCAACGGCGACAACTGGTGCACCAGGTAAATAATCTCATTGCAATTTTTTTTATTAATATTACCGAACTAGTTCAATGATATTTAAAAACTGACAATTAAAATTTAATATTATCTCTTTTTGTAGGCGATGCCCCATCACTGGATGAGACCAGACATCGTGACTACGCAACTAGGTCAGCGACGACAACTGGTGCACCAGGTAAATAATCTCATTGCAATTTTTTTTATTAATATTACTAAACTAGTTCAATGATATTTAAAAAATGACAATTAAAATTTAATATTATCTGTTTTTGTAGGCGATGCCCCGTCACTGGATGAGACCAGACATCGTGACTACGCAACTAGGTCAGCAGTGCGGGTCGAAAGGCACGAAACAGGAGCAGAGCACGATGATATTGATGATGTAATTAGGAGCTTTAGAAATAGGAAGAAGAAAAAAAAAATTGATAATGTAAAATATTGTATTATTATAAGACAAACGTTACCATACTTGGAACGTTTTTTGCGTTATATAAAAAACTCATTTATCATACTATTTTTATGTCAAGCATTAATTGCAATGTTTCCTTGCGTACTTTTGTTGAATTGTTTTTTTATTAGTTATTGAATATTTTTTTTTATGCTCATGAAAGTAAAAAATGAAATATAGATTGGGTATTGGGGAATTGAGAGTGATGTGAGGGGGGGGGGGGGCATAAGAGCTTCCACCTTCACGTGGTTGGCCCTGTTTAGTAGAGAATAATTTATTGGAGCGATTTAATCTTGGAGCAAACCTCCCTCGATCCAGCGTAGCAACAAAAAGTCATTGTTGACTTAGTTGCTACTCTTTCAGATCGTGGGAGGCTTGTTCCAAGTTCATGCGACTCCAATAAATTGTTCTTGAAACGAAGAGGAGATTATTCAGGTATGTTTTGACATTTTCAACATATGTTCTAACATTATCATAAGAATGCGTCTTAGAGTAAAAAATACTACATCAATTACTTGTATTTATTGTATAGATAATGATGGATTTTGATTGACTTGGAAGTGCAGGTACAAATCCTCTTGCATCATGAGCAATACAACTTGTCAACTAGGGTCATGTCCAGGATATTTTTGCTTGTGCGCTTGACCAGGTTTGTAATGTCACATTTGTAAGTTCCTTTACAGTTCATAATTCAATATTAAGCTTGTTCATGATTATTATCTAGGTTTTTTGTATGTGTTTTTTCATCTATTTGATTGTAAGCAACTCTGCATGTTTCCTGTTGTTCACTATGATTTATCCCATTACCACTCCCAGATGAATCCGACTTTATTGTTACATAGGTTACTTTATTGTTACTATGATTTCTCCATTTACGATTTCATAGGTTACATCATGTAAAGTTGTCAATCTCAGGTTGGTGATGAGCTTTAGTTCTCCAGATTTGGGGCTTTTTCGATATTTTCTCCCTCATGTCATTCCTGCATCACCTCTTTGTTTGAGCATGCCAATTGTCTACCACTTGTACCAATTGGCACATGTCAATCTCTGAGTGGTGCCACATTTCACCTATTTTTAGTGAGAGTTTAGGGTTTCTCTAACATAGCTTCAGAAATCTGATTCAATGCCTGCTTGAATATTGTCACATAATGCTCATGGTTTGGATTGATGAGCATGTTCTGAATGGTTGGTTGATTCATAAGAACCACCCATATAGTCATCTTGAGATATTTCAGAAGTTTTCTCGGGTTTCCTTTTTCACCGTTTCTAGTGGGTGGGATGGTGTGGGTGATCCATCAATACTGGTGCTCTTGTAGTAGGGAATTTGTTTTTGGGGATATAAAGGAGCATTTTATGTAGATATCCCATTGGATGCATTCATATATGGGCACGAGAGGTCAAGAATTTAAATTAAAAATATGCAACCTCTAGCATGGCAACCTGAAGGCCGCGAGAGACATTGGTTAAAGATTGTTTTGTGCTGGCCTTAATATAGTCATGATTTCTTTCTATTATATTAATGCAAATATATAGTCCGGTCTCATTAAAATGAGGATTGTGGTTGTATTTCTCTTTGGTTGTTTCTCTCTTAATGCTCCAGAAGTTTCCAAAAGTTGCGATAGTTGTTTAGTTTGCCTGCTACAACTTAAAAGTGGTTTTTAGCAATGGGAGTCATGTTTTTTAAGGTTCATACTAATATGAAGATCTTGTAATTCTATATTCAGCATAAGAGAAGATGGCCTCTGCTTTGGGCGGTATGACAACAATTGCCACATCTACCTCATTGGGTAACAAAGGAAAGGGGAAGAAGTTGGGTGCAATGTTTGATAATTATGGCAGACAATTGTCTTCTCTTTCATTTTTTTCACCCATTTCCTTTAATCGCTCAAGCAGAAGAGGGAATCTGAGATTACGTGACAGAGATAAGGTAGTTAATACAATAGCTATGGAAAAGGAGTTGTACTTCAACAAGGATGGCTTAGTGACAAAAAAATTGTAGGTCAGAGAAAAAATTATGTTTAAAGGAAGGTCACCTGCACGTGAAACTTCACTGCGATGGATCTTTCCTTGTCCACTTATATTCGATTTTAATGTGTTATTTTAATTTTTCATGGAGGGTTGTTTTGGCATATGGTCTGGCATTCAATTGCACACTTACCGAAAGCATTGTCAATTTTTCTTGCAGGCGGTGTGAACAAACTTGCTGATCTTGTTGGAGTCACCCTTGGGGCGAAGGGAAAAATGTTGTCTTGGAGAGCAAGCATGGTTCTCCAAAAATAGTTAATGATGGTGTGACAGTAGCTAAGGAGGTAATTTGTAGATGTGTGCTCTAGTTTTCTTTTTAACGTTGTATTAGTTCCCCCTCTTAAATGTCTTAGATTTGGTAGGCATAATTTGAAAACTCAAAGGTGAAAGAAAACATATTTGTTACCCAGTGGTCTACTTGGCCTATGGACTAGCCACATTAGAGTAATGCATAAATATTTTCACAACAATAAAAGGAAAGGGTTATGGCTGAGTCAATTTTTATTGTTATTGACAGTGTAATGAAATGTATCTCAATGCTATGGTTTTGGCCTTTTTATTGGTTGAATTAGAGGACCCAGTTGAAAATATTGGGGCCAAGTTGGTAAGGCAAGCTGCGGCAAAGAAAAATGATTTAGTTGGGGATGGAACCACAACATCTGTTGTTCTTGCACATGTTGGAATATTGAAAAATTCCAGAACAATGAATGGAGAATAAATCTCCTTTCCTCTAACACAGAGAAAATAAAAATTTCTTTGACAGGAGACAGAGTTTCAATACTTTGAAAAAAAACTTCTATTCCCTTCAATAACTCAAAAAAAACTATTACACTTCTTCCTCACTGAGAGGGATTACAAAATTATGACTGCTACAAAACGCAGTGCATAAAACCAACTCACTGTCTATTCAAAACAAACATACTCTGTCTCTAAAACACTCTGCTGTGTTTTTCACTTTCGCACTGTTGTGCATACACACTTAAAAAGTTACACTCGGTCTTTCACTTTTTACACACTGCTATGTAATAAAAAATTTACGTACTGTCTATAAAAAAAACTACCAAGTTTTTTTGTCCTTTTTATTTTTATATGTCGTAACATATAAAACATATTATAATAAACCCTCTTTTAAAAAAAATAAAATTAAAACTAAATTCTATGGCCCACCTTTCATTTCGCATATGATATATATATATATAACATATGTTTAAAATATATGTATATATTAAAGCATACATAAAATTAAACTATCAAAACATTAAAGAACCCTTTCCGTCGGACTTCAAAAGTCTGAATAGATTGAATTTCAAACCAAATTCGCGTTCCAAAATGGGATGCTGACGTCTGCCTAATTTTAACTCGAACTCTCAATCCAATGTGCCCTATAAAAAATTCGGGTCCGGTTTTCAGGTTTTCAGATTCCCTTCAATTTCATGCGATCCAATATTAATGCTCCACGTGTCCTCCTTTTGAATTTACAAAACTGTCGGGTAAATTTCTGTTTGTTTAATTTCTGGTTGGTGAATTGCGTTAATGCCGGTTGTTGTGTTTAAATACAATCTTGTACAGAAATATGGCTGCGGCCGTCTACAAAAAAAACTTGCAGGAATTTTAAATGCTGAATTAAATTTCTGGATGGCATGCAAGCAACCTCCAAAAAAAAATGTTGTTGCTGCATCCGTCCTTCTGCTGCAGCAGTTGAAGTTAAAATTCAACAACACAGGGTTTAATAAGTGAGGGTGTAAAGGTAACTTTTGTTGATAGTACTGGATTAAGATCATCTATTCATTTTTGTAGGGTCTTATGGTGTTTGGTTTTTTAGTTTTGGGTTGGGCTTATTGAGTCTAAGATAGTTTTTGAGTGAAAAAATTGCTATCAGGTATTAAAAAAATTTGGTTCTTTTGACAAAATTTATGAGCTTGTTACGAAATACAAAACTGACAATGGTTGTATCTTAAATTTGTGGAAAATAATTTGAAATGAAACCTTTTTTTTAGGTTGTTGCAGCAGGTGAAAACCCCATTCAAATTACTAGGGGCATTGACAAGACAATAAAGGCCCTTGTTTCGGAACTTAAAATTTTGTCAAAGGAGGTAAACGCTTGCCTTTTGAGTAGGCTGGTTTTCCTTTTTGCTGGTGGTTTGGTGTATCTAATTGAATTAGTTGCCTAAGGTATTTTTGGTTGCAAACTCCTTTTCATTTTTCATACAATATTGGCCTTGTGGAATACATTTGATTGTGTGGTCTTGTTAGATCTACAACATTTGTAGTTGTTTAGTCTTATGGCCGAGGTGCACTTTTATTATGGAAATAGTTGATGCAATATTGTCATTTAATCCTTACTGCAGGGTAGCATGTTGAGAAGTTTCTTGTGAAACATTTGTTATTCAAAATGACACTTGATCCTATACAGCATCATGCACTTGACTTCAAAATTCATATTCAAAGTGTGCCAGACAATTCTTGCAAAATTTCAAATATTTATGTTGTTTTAAACTATTATCTTTTTCATGTATTGGATGTTGAAAATGTGAAAAAGACTTTGGTATGAAACCAACTGGTGAATAATTTCCAGCAAAACAACCACTTCCAAGACATGATTTAGAAGTAGAACATATGTACTTATGAAGCATAGAAAGATATCCTCGATGCATTGTCAATGTTTGGCTAGGGTTATTTTTGGAGAAAATAACTCCTTATTCCTAGAATAGTGATCTTCAATACAAGTAAATGCCAGAGAAGAGAGATCATCGTGTGACGGAACAAAACTGAAATTGGACCCCCAAGGAGAGCTGGTGTGTCTACAATCGCTCTGTCAGCATTTTCCCTTGGTGTACCCCGTTCTTTTCCTCCAGCCTGAGTCTTAATTGACTTCTTCTTTCTTCGGGTTTATTTATCAAATTTGTAGAATTTGATAAATAAATACTATCCACAATGGTTGGAATTTAATTTATATTCCCGACTTTATGTTATCTCCAATTCTTATAACCAATGTTTAACTTTCAACACTTTGTATTTATACTCCACGTTTATTTTTAAATAAATAACTTGTAATGAACTTTCGGCTCTATATTTCACCACCCAGCCTTACAACAATCACGCTCCAGACTTATGCTAATTATCTGCCAATTGTTTAATTAAACAATTTCATTATACTCCGACCCCACCTATATATATCAATAACCAATCAAACACTCGTATCGTACCTGGCTATCCTCCGCACACCTTAGTTAACCTCCGGGCAAGTTCAACGTGCGACCACCGTCCGATGGCCCTTCTCCAAATCAACGAACTCTTCATTCCTCGGCTTCCAGCGAGGCTTTGCGTGCGGGCGCACAGTTCATGGAGTGGTTTCAGGGGTCCACTGCATACACCTTCGCATTCCCTATGGAATCGCTCGCCGAATAGGAAATACCGCCTGCTAGCAAGCGGTGTGATATGGGCAACCCGCTTTTGTGATTCCGCTCAGTGGTTTTGGTAGAGGCTTGACCACGGGTGCAGTGCAGTTCGCTATCCTTTTGTTTGTTAACTCATGTCCAATCCTCGAATTCGGGTTAAAGCTGTGATTTTGTCTCTTTATTAAGCGAGATTTTTATATTTGAGCAGTTTTCACGACCCGGTTCTCTACACGGACCTCGCCTTGGATATTTTTACATAAAAATGATTGTTCTCAATAATTATTTATATAAATTTTCCACATGTTTAGTGTGGTATTCCCATGATTTATTATAAATATGTGTGTATCAGAAAACCAACACAAGTTTTATAAAGTGGGATCAAACAAAATTGTTTCTTAAGTTTGAGCTCATAGGACTTCAAATGGCGATAAACCATGAATTCAAACCAAATTCGCGTTCCAAATATCACACGACGGTGACCAATTTTATAGCGTGAATTTCTTATCAAATTCTCCCTAATATTTTACGGGTCGGGATTTCCTTTGCGCAATTAGCCCAAACAAAGATCGCTCAATCCAATTTACGCACGTGTCCTCAATAAAAACTTGCCACTGCTCCCCGTGGTGCATTCGATAGCGTTTAAGGTGATGGGACATGGATGTGGCGATTTCATATCAATCGCATTAACATTTAACGGTAGTTAAATTTTCACATCCAAATGCACGTGAGTGGTACAAAGCTGACCGAATCGGACCTCCACTCCTCTTAGCCGATTAGCACGCTCTAATTTGATCCGGCCTTCGGTTCTCATTATTAATGATCGAGAGATTAATTATGACAGCGTCCTTTGATTTTCATTAGGACGAATTCCGACAAAATGGCATTTAGCCATGGTTTTTCAGACAAGCCAGTTGCTGGATTACACTGCCTGCTAACTGTGATGATAAGGAGAATTGGCCAGTTGAACTGCTGCCTAGACCTTGCTACATATTTTCATTTCTCTCGGTTCTGTCTCTGTTTGTCTTCCTCTGTTAATTGGAATTCTGCTTCTCCATCTCCTCTTGTGCCCACTGCGCCTAAGATTGCACCCATGCCTCGCATGCATCATAGGATGCGTTGCCACAGGGGGAGCACTAGAGGTCAACCCCGGCGCACTCCCTCCAGCCCCTCAACAGAGTCGACTTCCGGTCAGTCCAGTGATTATTACGCAGGTCGATATCCAAATACTAGGAGTGGGCGGGGTCGGCTTGTAGGATCTGGCCACCGTATGGATTCCCCTGCTCCTGGCTTCCCCACCGCTAGTTCACCTTCTCCCACGATGCGCACTGCGCAATTTTCCTTTAATTGCTCTCTCAACCGCCCGCGAATCACGGCTTTAGTCACTGTGGTCTTCCGCGAGGAGACCCAAACGGAGGAAGAATGCACCCATCCGGCAGGTCTGAGCTCGGAAAAAGCTGGCCAGCATTCAGGCCTTCAGGAGGGGAGCCATGGCATGCATGTGGAGGTAGCACCTAGCGATCCTGGACCTTCCGAAGGATGGTGTCAAATCGTGGAGGAACCACCGGAGGAGTAGTTTGGTTAATTTGTTTATCTTGCTTAGCAGGCCCACTTAATTGGGTTGCTTTTAGTTTATTTTACTGTGCTGGACCTTTGTAATATTTTTGAATTCTGTAAATTAAACTTTCAAGACTGGTTTCCCCGTATGAGGGCAGTCTTCTTAATTTTTTGATTTTTTGATGACAAATTTGCCATGAGTATGGCCAGGCAATGTTTTTGACTTTGGTGTAATTTTATTCGCAATGTTAATAGATTAAATTTACTTAGAATTCTCACATGATTAGCGTTTTTCTTGATCTGTTCAAGGATTTTGGGTACTTTAATTTGTATTTGGAACAATGGACGTCGGTACGCTATCTGTTGCTTTACTGTTCTACATACTACTATTTCACTTTCTTATAGATGCCTCGGGCATATTTGAATGCTTTCTCATATTGTCGAACCGCCCGCGAATCACGGCTTTAGTCACTGTGGTCTTCCGCAAGGAGGCCCAAACGGAGGAAGAATGCACCCGTCCGGCGGGTCTGAGCTCGGAAAAAGCCGGCCAGCATTCGGGCCTTCAGGAGGGGAGCCGTGGCATGCATGTGGAGGTAGCACCTAGCGATCTTGGACCTTCCGAAGGATGGTGCCGAATCGTGGAGGAACCACCGGAGGAGTAGTTTGGTTAATTTGTTTTTCTTGCTTAGCAGGCCCACTTAATTGGGCTGCTTTTAGATTATTTTACTGTGATGGACCTTTGTAATATTTTTGAATTCTGTAAATTAAACGTTCAAGACTGGTTTCCCCGTATGAGGGCAGTCTTCTTAATATTTTGATTTTTTGATGACAAATTTGCCATGTGTATGGCCAGGCAATGTTTTTGACTTCGGTGTAATTTTATTCGCAATGTTAATAGATTAACTTTACTTAGAATTCTCACATGATTAGCGTTTTTCTTAATCTGTTCAAGGATTTTGGGTACTTTAATTTGTATTTGGAACAATGGACGTCGGTACTCTATCTGTTGCTTTACTGTTCTACATACTGCTATTTTGGACATATAACACTCCTCACATGATTAGCGTTTTTCTCTGTTGCGGGATTTTGGGTACTTTAATTTGTATTTGGAGCAATGGACGTCGGTACTCTATCTGTTGCTTTACTATTCTACATACTGCTATTTCACTTTCTTATAGATGCCTCGGGCATATTTGGATGCTTTCTAAGATTGTCGATAATCTCCATGTGGACCGTTACTGGGTTTTATATCAAGTCCCTGTATGTGACATGGGGTATTTTTCTATCATTGTCTGGGGTGGGACTTCCACTTTTCTGGATGGATATTTAGGTTCCAATCTTCAGATGTGAAAATGTAATGACTTCATGGACTGTTTTACTTCATATAATATATTCAAAACAACGTTTTTTCTCTTGTGAAAAAAGAATGATTAATGTTTATCACTCTGCCTTCAAAACTAGCGATGCTGGTCTATGTTGCTGGTTTATTGATATGGTCTCATGGTCTTTTTATATTTTGGACATATCACACTCCTCACATGATTATCGTTTTTCTCTGTTCAAGGATTTTGGGTACTTTAATTTGTATTTGGAACAATGGACGTCGGTACTCTATCTGTTGCTTTACTATTCTACATACTGCTATTTCACTTTCTTATAGATGCCTCGGGCATATTTGGATGCTTTCTCGGATTGTCGATAATCTCCATGTGGACCGTTACTGGGTTTTATATCATGTCCCTGTATGTGACATGGGGTATTTTTCTATCATTGTCTGGGGTGGGACTTCCACTTTCTGGATGGATATTTGGGTTCCAATCTTCAGATGTGAAAATGTAATGACTTCATGGACTGTTTTACTTCATATAATATATTCAAAACAACGTTTTTTCTCTTGTGAAAAAAAAAAGATTAATGTTTATCACTCTGCCTTCAAAACTAGCGATGCTGGTCTATGTTTCTGGTTTATTGATATGGTCTGATGGTCTTTTTATATTTTGGACATATCACACTCCTCACATGATTAGCGTTTTTCTCTGTTGCAGGATTTTGGGTACTTAATTTGTATTTGGAACAATGAACGTCGGTACTCTATTTGTTGCTTTACTATTCTACATACTGCTATTTCACTTTCTTATAGATGCCTCGGGCATATTTGGATGCTTTCTCAGATTGTCGATAATCTCCATGTGGACCGTTACTGGGTTTTATATCATGTCCCTGTATGTGACATGAGGTATTTTTCTATCATTGTCTGGGGTGGGACTTCCACTTTTCTGGATGGATATTTGGGTTCCAATCTTCAGATGTGAAAATGTAATGACTTCATGGGCTGTTTTACTTCATATAATATATTCAAAACAACGTTTTTTCTCTTGTGAAAAAAAATGATTAATGTTTATCACTCTGCCTTCAAAACTAGCGATGCTGGTCTATGTTGCTGGTTTATTGATATGGTCTGATGGTCTTTTTATATTTTGGATATATCACACTCCTCACATGATTATGATTAGCGTTTTTCTCTGTTGCAGGGTTTTGGGTACTTTAATTTGTATTTGGAACAATGGACGTCGGTACTCTATCTGTTGCTTTACTATTCTACATACTGTTATTTCACTTTCATGGACTGTTTTACTTCATATAATATATTCAAAACAATGTTTCTCGTCTTTTAAAGTTTCAATTTTTTTTTTTAAATTGAACCCTCCGTCGGTCTACCGACGCCTTGTAGACGTCGGAACTGCGACAACATAGAAACGTTGGAAGAGAGATAGTATAAAAACGTCGGACCACATTTCGTCGAAATTGCGACAGATTACAAACGTCAAAAGAGCGACGTTCCAAACGTCGGAAGAGCGACGTTACAAACGTCGAAAGAGCGACGTTCAAACGTCGGACCACATATCGTCGGCATTGCGACATCTTACGGACGTCGGAAGAGCGATGTCCAAAACGTCGGACCACGTTGGGTCGGAATTGCGACCGTTTACAAGCGTCGGAAGAGCGACGTTCCAAACGTCGAACCACATTTCATCGGAAGTGCGACAGTTTACAAACGTCGGAGGCGTGACGGTTTGTGAGACGTCGGAAGAGTGACGCTTGTTCGAAAGCGACGGAAGAAGTGTCGATAGTGCGACACTTTTTACGTGCGTCGAAACTGCGACGGCATGAAAAACCACGGTTTGTCCGCCCTCGAACTTTCGCTCTTGCGACGACTATGTGTCGGAATAGCGACGAATTGGCCATCGGAATTTCCGCCAAATTTTCTAGTATTTATGTCTACCTCATTCAACCAGATTGCCCTGCTTTTCAAACGCCATGTTTATTCTTGAAATAGTAAGATTCTTCTCTTCTCCCCTTCCAATACTTAAGTCTCCCCAAAATCTCTCTAGGAGAAGGCCCGTCCTTCAATTTTTCAAACAAGATAGAGGTTTCCCGGGCATTCTCTTCTAAAGTGTATAGTAATTTTTTTTTTAGAACATTCCCAAGTTCTAACCCTCTGTTTTACTGTTCGGAGGGATGCTGACAGAAAATCCATGATATAAGAATCAATTGGTCTCACCAACAAACCAAAAAATGCACGAACCAAATTGTTGAATTCCACGTCCTCCAACCAAACCCGATTGAACTTGAAAGGATATCCATTAGTTTTTGGTTCAAAACCCCACTCCAAAGTAATCGGCCTATGGTCAGAAACCAATAGGTCCTCCACCCTGGACATAATGCGGTACATCTGTAACCAGAGTTCCTCATGAACCACAATTATGTTGAGTCGTCGACCCAAAAAATTCTCACCATGTCTTCCATTGAACCAAGTCGGACAACGTGATTCGGGCTCATTATCACGAAGATTATGTTCCCGAAGCATATCACCCACTAAGTCTGAGATAGGGTCATATATCCCCCCAATCCCCCAAGTCTCCCATGGGTGGAGAATACAGTTAAGATCTTTGGAAATAATTAAGTTATTAAGAGATAGTAAGCCACATCTTTCCAACTTCCTCCAAAAAGTCACCCTATCTCGGTACGGAGCGTAGACATTTATCAAATGAATCCGTTGACAGAAACCGCGAATGTAGCCAATGAGCATAAATCCTCCAAAGAAACTGAAGGCCTGGAGTGATGCCCACCTCGGATCCCATAAGACAGCGAGACCACCAGACCGCCACATAGCATCCTTCGCTACCATGTTCCAAACTGGAAACATTTTACGATAAAATGTTAAGGAGCGATCCCCCACAAGTCATTGTCTCTTGAATGAAAATGAAGACAAGTTTAATGTTGAAGAAAAAAATCTCGAAGTGACACGAATTTGTCCCGACCCCCCAACGCACGTAAATTTAGTGAGAAAAGTATCATTATGGAACCTTTTGGGAGGTTTCCAATGCTCCAAGTACCCTGTCGAGAGCCTGGGTAACCGGAACCTGCCGAAGGTTCCGCAGTTGGTTGACCAGCCCATGTTCCCAAGTTGACACAATTTTTTTTCAGTCGTGGTCAGCCTTTACCCTTTCGAATAGTGACATTAGCAGTAGAAGAAGGGCTGATATTGATGGACAGGGATGGAGGGCACTTTGAGTGGACCACGAGGGGGACGATTTCTGCCTCCGGGTTGCGGATGATTAATACCAAGTCGGAGCCAACAGATTTCGTGGGGGAAGGAAGGGGAGAGGAAGGGGTCGGTTCAACTGATGTAACCAAGGCGTGGGGCAGAGATGAGGGAGAAACAAACCTAACAGGGGAAAAAACACTGGTGGGAGGGAAAACTGTACCCTGAGGTATGTGGTGAGGGGAATCGGGAAATCCCGGGACACACAAAGTAGGCCGAACAAGCGGCGAAATTGAACAAGTGGAAGAAGGATCCAAATCCTGCTAGCTAGACAAAGGATCAACAATGAGACCCCCTCCCCCAGTAACATATTAATTAATAAAAGGCTTATCAGAAGAGTGGGCTTGAACAAACTTACCTGGAGAATGTACAGAGTCTTTATGGGGCTCTCCAGAGTATTTCTTTGTGTCCACTGCCACTCTTTCGAATGAGGGAAGACGACTTGCCGAAACCTTTGTCTGTGCATGCCACTTATTCTGCAGTGAAAAGTGTTAGATCAGGTACCCAGTCTATAAAAAATTATGGCACCTGAAAGGGATGCGCCAATAATCGATTAGTTGTTGATGCACCAGTGACTCCCCGTGTAAGTCAATATGTTCTAGAAGACCCCTAGCATATGAAACCTACGCAAGGATCAAGCAACATAGTTTGTGTCAAAGAAACACCAAAAACGCACTTGTGATCGGATTTATGCGGGGGCACTTATCGAATACGAGATATAACCATGGAATCGATAACTGAGATGCAGCGGAAATAATGCTTCATTTCATTAATATCAAATAACATAAATATGCTTACAGGCATAATGGAAATAAGATAGCTAGGGTGCTGGTAGCGAATCTCTGAGAAGAGATGTGATGGCTACAAACCTCTGAACTGTGTTACATTGAGGCTCACAGGCCTATTACAGACATAATGGAAATAAAAGAGCTATGGTACTAGTAGCATATCCCTGAGAAGAGATGTGGCGGCTACCAGCCCTTAAACTGTGTTACAATGCAAACATGATGGAGATGTGGCGAGAGCTAGGGCCTTGAAGCCAAGCGCTTATCTCTCGGGAAAGGAATGTATCAACGGGGGGTTTATTATAATATTCTGATAGGCTCGAGGGCCTATTTATTGTTGAGAAACAATGTATAATCCGAAACGTCCAAAACCCTAACCGTAGGAGATGAAGCGCCAAAACTGTGGGCCCCGTTTGGGTAAATTGGTGGTTCAACTTCCCGGGGACGTAACTTTGGCATCCGATCTCCGTTTGACGCGCTCAATATCTCGTTAGAAAGATCTGTCCAAGGAGTACAATTTTTGAACGAGCAAGATCGATCCATGGACCCATGTTGCTCTCCGTTTTCCCAAAAAACGTCGTTTAGGGCCTCAAAACGGCTCTGGAAGTTTAAGACCCGAAAAACTGCTAAAAATAGTAAGTTGTGCCGAAACTTACAAACTGAAATAACTGATGGTGGGGGTTCAAATGGACTCGATGGGTGGCCACCAATATCCACCTGGATTATTAATGCCCCAAAGCGGCTCCGGGTGTGCAGGACCCGAAAACCTGCTATAAATAATCAAAAGGCTACGTATTTAGTGAAAAACTAAAAGAATTGATCTTTCTTGGGTCAAATGGAATAGGTGGGGAGGGCCGATATCACCTGGATCAACTTGCAGGATCAACATATCTGCATTTTCCAATACAATTACCACAGACCCGGAAGTTTCACCCACACCAAGTGACATTGTTGGGGGTTTGAAGTTGGGTGGAAACCTATAAACCAACAGTGTAATTGTAGAAAACAATGACCAAGGACCTAGGTTCGTCGAAATACTTCACCCACATCCACCGGTGTTGTGAAATGAAAACTAAACCAACCCCCCTATAGCTGGCATATAATCGGATGGTAACCTAGGAGCTTTGTCCAGGCAGAAATGAGTCAGTCGTTCATGTTTTCCCAACACTGTTTGTCGAAAATCCACCACCGTACAAGAGCACGGGTATGTAAACTCTCCGCCCGATCAAAAATTACATCCTGCTTGAAACTGAGTAGTCTCCCCTCGCGCGTCATCTTGTAAGGCTTACGGTGTCGAGAGGAAGAATGAAAGGCGCCCAAAGAAGCCGGTGGATAGAGTGGTCGAAGTGAATGGGATGTGATCGGTCGATCCACATCTAGAGGAAATGCAAGAGCAGAGTCACTTGCCCGGGACATCTGGCATGGTAAATATGACACACCTCCCTCCGCCACCTCGGCCGCATGCACGATGGCCTCCGTGATGTCGGGGCGGTCCAACTCCTCCAAAAATGTGTCAAGATCTGTCATTCTCAGCAGTATAAGGGCATACCCCAAAGTGGTCACCAACTATGTAAGACGTGATCCCAATGTCAGAGTATGTACAGAGATGAACATATTCTTAGGTTTCAAGCCACTCGAGATATACGGAAAATGGATAGTATTAATCCATCTAGCACCCAACTTAAGGTGGAAACTTAAAAAAGAGATCGATAGGATATCTTGTAGATGTAGGAATTGAAGTCACCCCCAGGAGGTAGGCAAGAAAATAAGAAGGCATTCAACGAATAAACATACAGAGATTTAATCCCCACCCTCCTGATTTGAAAATTTAAAAATTCTGGTTGATGGAGAATGGTTGACCGGAAGCCAGACAAACCAGGGAGGGAAGAAGTCTATGGACCCGAGAGAACGAGAGAATGCACAATAGCTGGACGATACAGTGTCATTGAAAGCGTCTGAGACCTCCCGATATATAGTCCAAGGAGAGAAAATTTATTACAACATTGTCACAAGATCACCCACCCCAGAACATTCAGTGGCGGCAACAACAACATAGAAAAAACCTCCAAAGTTCCACCAATGTTTACAGATCCGAAACTACCATATTTTTGCAGGGGTGCAAAAAATCTGTAGTGAGGAACCAATGTAAACATGAAGTTAATGACGGTTCGACACATTCCTGGTTATGTACGGTCAAACCACTATGAAGGCAGTTCCATAGATGCCTTCACAACCAGTGACACTTACTTCCATGTACATATGTCAAAAAAAAAAAAAAAAAAATATGTTGCTCTTCTTGCCATAACGACTGTCTAGTTGAAGGAGATTTTCTAGATTTTAACTCTGACTGGACAAACTTCCAACTACACCTGCCATGACATGTAAATGCAAACCTCAATAGTTAAGCTTAAATGAAACCTCAGCGGCTTCTCGACGTCTAGCTTAAAGTGGATTTGGTTAAGATGGATGTAGGCACATTTGATAAAAAATTAACATCTTTGGTGAAACCAATGTACACTATTAATCTATTTACTTCGAAATTAACATGCATCACTAATCTAGTTACATTAGATCATAAATTATCACATACACTGAAATCAATGCACACTATTAATCTATTTACTTTGAAATTAATGTAGATCATCCATCCAATTACATCAGATAAGAAATTAACATGTACATTGAAATCAATACATTTATTTCAAATAAAATTAAAAATTAACATGTATAGTGTCTTTACCCTTTTAACTTGGTCAACATTTCAATAATTTTTAATATCTTGTTTTTAATCTAAATTTGGGACTCTCGAGTGTCAACTCAGAGTTTTAACCATTTAAAATTTGACATATAAAAATTATTAAAGTTTTCTATTTTTAATAATGCAAAACTATATTATATTACATTTTGAGCATTTTTAATAATACCTAAATTATTTAATTACACTTATATTTTATTTAAAGTTTATAGTTTTTATATTTCATAATTATGCTATATATTACGAAGAAAAAATTGCCAAATATTTAAACACGGTAATAATAGATTTGACCATTGTAAATAACCATAAAATAATAAATAATAATTTTAATTTTAAAATGAAAATATTTACCAAATACATAATCCACTTTAATTTTAAATCAATCAAAGCGCAATTAGAGATACATAAAGAAGCATGTAATTTGTAAAGATAAAGAAGCATGTAATTTGTAAAAGTGTAAAAAAAAACTGACCCATAGGAGATTTGGCAGCTACATTGAGCTCACACAATGTATATATAACTAGTGAAGCAATGTTTAAAGATATTTAAATAAAGAAATATTAAAATAATAATTTTGTTTGTTAAATGTTTCAAGTGCAATAAAAATGTGTAAATATCTCTTTAATAATGCTTCAATTAAGTATGTTCGAAATATTTTCATCACATAGTAATATGAGAGAAATTAATATTTATTAGTCCATCAGCTCATAAATGTGCCGAGGCAGGAAATGTCCACCGTCGGATGATGTACTACTTTAATCCAACGGTGGGCATTTCCTACCTTGATACATTTATGGGCCGATGGACTGGGAAATAAGCCTCGCCGTAATATGAGTCAATGGAATATAAGTTCAATCTTTTTGTTTATAAAATGTTTTTTCTATGTAGAATATTTTTGTGATAGAATAATGATTTACTAATACAAATATGCAATTTTAATTTTATCTAGAACATTTAGAGAAAAAAAAATGTAATTTTATTTACATATCTATATACACATCTACTTTTACATTTTTATTTAAATTGGTTGCCTTGATTGAATGGCCATTACATTTTTATTTAAATTGATTGCCGTGATTGAATGGCCAAAAAAATGTAATTTTATTTGCGGATAGGCATATCTATATACACCTAGATGGGTTGACTTTTGCATTTTTATTTAAATTGATGGTTGTGATTGAATGCTAAAGATGTGTTGATTTTTACATTTTTATTTAAATTGACAATTGAATGCTTAACATATTCTTCGTCTTAGACTGCTAGTGTCTTGAAGGAGAGCTAAGAGATAGGAAGAAAAATTAGGGAATAGAAATAAAAATTATTTAAAAATGGAATTGTTTTTAGTGTGATTTTTTGGAGTTTCTAGTGTTAGAATTAGAGATGAAAAACTCTATGGATTCAACACCCTGAAAAATCCCTAAAGCACTTAGATTGTGTAAAAATTACCCATCAAACTTATATTGTCAATGAATTCTTTCATAATTTTAAAAAAATTAAATAAAAAAAATTCACCTAAAAAATTTCCAAAATGTCACAAAAACAAAAAAAACAACTCCTCTAAAAATTTATTCTATCACTACCCTCGTGTATTCTCCACATTGTCCATTAATGGTCCATTAAGAGAGTGAAGTAGTCGATTTCTATCACTGGACCTTTCAATTTGGACAAGCGGAGCAGGTACTAGTTAAACATTTTTTTTTTTTGTGTTTTAATTTTTTTTTTATATATTTATTTTCTTTTAATTTTATTTTTTAATTTAAACGTTTAAATTTTAATTAATTTTTATTTTATTTTTGTATTTCAATTTCTTTTTTTAATTTTAATTTTTTAATTTTAATCATTTTTAAAATTTGTGTTTTTTTTTTTAATTTTTTTTACAAGCTAATTTTATTTTATTTTTAAATTTTTATTGATTATATATATGAGTTTTTTTGTTTTGTTTTTAATTTTATTTTTATGTTTTATTACCAACATGAAAATCATCACTCTAAACAAAAAAATAGGTAATTGAAGATCACCACTTTTTAAAATCTACTTAAAAATTATGACATTAAAAAGAAAACTTTTTAAAATCAAGTGTTTTTTTGCTACCTCAATTTTCTCCTTTAATCGATAACTTTGTTCATACATTTATTTTTAGCCAAACTTGATTTTCTATGATGGATGTGATGAATCCAATACTTCAAGTGGATATAAAGCATAAATATTAGCTGCATGTGACGAGTAGTTTCCTGAACTACTTCTTAGGAGACTTTGTTCTTTTTTTTCCAGCAGAAAAAACTTCTGGTTTATATTATGTACGAGATCATGTTATAAAAACTCATCAAAATAAAACTTACATTTCAGCATTTGATAAAGTTCCAGTTCATAAAATTAACTTTTAATACTATCATTCAGCATGTTGTAAGACCCATGCTCTTACATCAAAATGATCCCAACAGAAATTCTTTTAGCTTTAAAAAACGACCAAAAATAGGCACCATACATGCCCCCCCCCCACAAAAAAAGGTCCTGTAAAGTTCAGTGGCCTTCATTATCTTTCTAAAATTTACCTTACCCGTTCTTTAATCTTTGCTCCTTCGTCTTTCCATATCACTTCAATTTTCATTTAAGATATGTAAAAACAAAAACCATCAGATAAACTCAATTACCATGAACCTTGATCCAAAAAATTATAGACGTCGCGAGCTCAAAAGAAACAGACCGTCCCTGTAGCACCTATTCTTGATGAGTCAAACATCGTGTAGTGCATATCTCCAAAAACTCCCTGCAAGCCTTTCTTCGACAATCTGTATGCCTAATAGTTTTTCTCCCAAAAAATATGATTGAACTGGATATAAGAGAAAGTTTTTCTTAATGATTTAATTATGTCCAGCCAGGTCTTCAGGGTTCCAGAATTAATAGCAGTGCCCCTGTTAAGATGATCTATGAGGACTTTAGAATCACCATAAACCCACATATTCTCAATACATAGATGAGTGGAAAACCACGTTAAACCCCATAGTGCTAAGACTACGGCCCTCATATTGGTTCCAAAGCCTCCATACCAATAAATCTTGTAGTGGCAGTTTGGTGAGATCATTAACCAAGCTCCACACCCGCACTGAGATTGTTGGGAGGCTCCATCAAAGAACCCTACCGAATAGTGAATCTCATGCGGTCTCATTCTTTTTGATAGGTCCTCTGGAGGTCTCATTGAAGACTTCATAACATCCCAGTTTTGAATGACAATGCTAGCAATCTTCTCAGGGCTACAACATTCTTCCTCAAAGATCCATTTGTTCCGACCACACCAAATATACCAATGATAAGTCGATGGAATATTCCTCAATGATGTATTACTCCTATACCACAATGTGATAAAATCAGTTGTATTTGACAGAGCTGGTACCTTCTGATTGAAGAACCTTCCCAATATTTCCAGAACTCTCCTTGCAAAGACATAGTCATAGAAAAGATGATGATTACTCTCAGCACCTGCCATACAAAATCTGCAAAAGGCCACCCCATTCCACCCTTTCTTTTGAAGAGTGTCCCATGTTATATTTTTATCCCAGAGGACCAACCACAATAAAATCTTCATCTTTGTTTGTGCACTGCTCCCCCAGATTTTATGATAAACACTAATCTCTGCTGTTGAGGCTTTTGTGCTCATTAAATTGATGTAAGAATCCCTCACAATAGGCATTTTGTTTTTTCCTCCATAAAACCTTATCACCTCCTCTGTCCATAAACAAACCTTGTCTCTTTAAATCCTTGTTATACTCCTTCCATTCCTCCTTCAAATGTCTTGGAAATTTCAAGTCCATGGTTGTCTTCCATCTTGGGCTCCCAATGATCAATTCCTTAACAGTTTGAACCAGAAAGAAATAACCCATATCGTTAAGCTGTCAAATTAGATCATCACTGGGAGGGACAAAAATTGATGACCCTTGCAAACCAGGGTGACCAATTAAAATCTTGGCCCTGTCTCCAAAATGCCAATTTAAATTTTTTGAGAAACATGGCCAAGTTTGTTTAAAACTATTCCAAATGATTGACCCCCCCTTAATGTTCTGCCATCCCAACAAATAAAGGTCTTCCATACTACCATTCTTTAAATACTTATACCTTATAATCTCATTCCATATTCCTTTAGAGTTTAGGCCTCTCCAAATAAACTTCATGATAAGAGCCCTGCCGAATATGTGTAAATCTTTAAGACCCCATCCTCTGAATTCTTTTGGTTTCATTATCAGTTCCCATTTTTCTAAATGAATCTTACCTTCCTCCTTGCCCCCATTCCATAAGAAGTTGATTATAATGCTCCTTATACATTTTAGTATCTTAGTGGGAATCACATAAATATGAGCCCAGTATACCATAATTTGTTGTAAAACTGCCTGAGCCAAGGCGAGTCTTCCTCCTTTTGATAGCCACTTTGATGTCCATCCCCGAATTCTTATTTTTACTTTTTCTATCATCCATTGCCAGTCCTTAATACAATATTTATTGGGTTTCATATGGAACCCCAAGTATTTGAAACCTGGACTCAAAGGGGAAATTTTTATGTTAAACATAGCACCAATCGCAACAGCCAGATCCTCAACATCTTCCTCATGATATATGTAGGATTTTTCATTATTTGACAGCATACATGTTTCCCTATGGAATTTTGTGAATATGTCATAAATGACTTGCCACACCTTCTTATTAAACATTCCAAAAAGCATAACGTCATCCACAAAAAAATTATGAGTTTTCTCTCTGCACTGTGAAATTATAATCCCCTTGATGCATCCCGATCTGATTGCTATACTTAACTGAGTGCTAAGTGTATCCATAACAAGAATAAACAAAAGAGGGGAAAGAGCACAACCTTGCCTCAAACCATAGAATAAACAAAAGAGGGGAAAGAGCACAACCTTGCCTCAAACCATAGCCTGGCTTGAAAAAACTTGTTGCAACACCGTTGATAATGACTACCATAGAGGTGTTACAAACACACCCTATGATCCAATTGACAGAAACCCTATCAAGGCCGATCTTATATAAAATCAGCCTTAACAGCCCCCAATCAACCCTGTCATAGGCTTTACTCAAGTCTATCTTCATAACCATCGCCTTCAATTTCTTTGAGTGTATCGAATGGATAACTTCCTGGGTGGAGGCCACCGCATCATGGATACTCCTATCCTTTAAGAACCTCGCTTGTTCAGGGGAAATGAATCTGGATAAAATTGTCTTAATCCTTTTGGCTATTGTCTTTGAAATAAATTTATACAGCATGTTGCATAATGAAATCGGACGGAAATCATCAAAAGAACTGCCCCTTTAGCTTTAGGAATCAGAGCTAAAAACATTGAATTTAGAGCTCCACTTACCTTACCTGTAGTCCTTGCTTCCTCCGCCATGTCTCGGATGTGTTCAACAAAAAATTCCGCAAAGTAAATGAAAAAATCCGGGGTCCATCCGTCGAGTCCCGGACTTTTGTCAACTACAAAAGATTTTAAGACCTTTAATATCTCCTCTTTACTTATCGGCTTCTGAAATTCCTGTAGATTACCTTCATCAAACATTTGTGATATCTCCTTCACTGCCCACATCTTTTCCTCGTAAAGCTGCTCCTCCCTAGTCTTATAAAGATTATAAAAGTATTTAACCGCTTCATTTTGTATATCTTTCTGAGAATTAAATGATGTCTCATTTACCTTGATCCTCCATATTGTGTTTTTTATTTTTCTCCCTGTAGCAAATGCATAGAAAAACCTTGTGTTCTTGTCACCTTCACGTAGCCAGATTGCTCTATTTTTAAGTCTCTATGACTGTTCTTTAAATAGGAGAATTTTTCTTCTCGCCTCTTCCATCTCCTTCAATCTTTCCCATAGTCCATCTCTTGAGTTGTCCTCCATTTCTTTTCAGCAATCGATCAGTCTCCAATTCATATGCTCTAAGAGACACCAGCATCTCTTTCTTAGCGGACTTTGTTCATGTTTTCAGAAAATGGGCAATTTTGAAAGAATAAAATTAAAGTGAATTTCCTTTAACCCAATTATTTTGATATCCACTCACAAAATTTTGGTCAAATTATTTGTCCGGTCAATATTAAATTAATTGCTGCCAAAATTTGAAGTCCGTTCCCTATTTATGTTTGTATTTTAAAAAATTGATAGCTTTTGACTTTCTTTGAGATTTTAATGAAATATCAATCATATCGACAGCATTTGACTTTCTTTGGATTTTAAAGAAATATCAATCATCGTTAAACATGACACAAATTAACGGCTAACCCATCAATCATTTACATTACCTCTTCCTCTGCCAAAAATTACGAGAAAATATTTCCTCGCGGACCATTGACTCTTCATAAAAATAATAAAATTTTGTTGGAATTCGCAACTTCACATCATCGGAACTACATACGTTATTTGCAGGACAATAATTCCACGCGCTCTAAGAGTTATCGCGACAGCTCCAGCAGCATCGATGCGGGTGTAGTCAAGAAACCGAAATGACCGCATCCGGAAATGCGGATTTCAAAATTAATTTTCTGAAACGAATATTGGAAGCAGCAGCATCGATGCGAGTGGAGTGTGAAGTCGTGAAACCGAAATGACCGCATCCGGAGATGTGGCTTTGAAAAGTAATCTCTTGCAAATGTATTTTGGAAATGACCATGAGTCTGCATTTTCTAATTAATTTCCTAGTAACCAAGAGGAGAATGAATTGTATTTATTTTTCTGTTTATACAATTTGAGTTTAGTTTAGAATATTATTTGATTATTTGTTTATTTTAATTAGTTTTATTTTGTTTATTATTTTTTTTTTTTGTTAATAAGAAAGAAATTGTAATTTAAGAAATTTGATTTTTTCTTAACACTATATTTACGTCGTAAGGTGTTATTATTTGAAAACAACTCCCCTAGATGTCAATGTGTCTTTTTTTGGTCTATTGGATCAAATGTTAGACAATTGAAATGTTTTAAGCCATTAGATCCACTACCTTTTCATTTACGCTCTACTAACTACCTAACTACCTCCTTCTTGAATTTATTTCTTTTATTCATATGCAATCACTTTAATCTCTTTTTTATTCAAGCTCTGCGAATAATCAAAGAACAGAATCACATCCAGAAAAGAGAGGAACAAGAAAAGATTGAAGATGTGCATGAGACCAAATGAAAATATGTGAAAGATGTGCATCAAACGGAATGAAAATCTTTTTTCCGGAGAAAGCAAAGCATTCCTCTCTTGTGCCGCTGCAGACACTTCTGGTGAAACAAGGGCTGGAGCAACATTCTTCCAGGAGACAAGTTCGACTCACTCAACGTTTTGTTCCTACGGGTTTGAAGATGTACTTTGGTTCATTTCAGAGTTAATAATATAAAATTATAAGTTTTGTGTGATTATTTCTAATTCTTAGTCAAAATATTTATTTATGCTTTTTGATAATTTTCAAAAATGTATTTCTGGTATTTCGGTTTATTTCAAGCTTAATGATATTACAGTTCAAACTTGTATCAAACTGTACATTCTGCTTATTTACTTTTAATCATTTTAGGAGATATTTTCAGGTGCTTATTCACCATTACTAAGCATATTTACATCACAATAAGTTTATGTGTAATTAAATATTTTTTGAACCAGGTAAATTATGATATGGAATAAGAGGCTTTTTGAAAGAAAGTAAAAATAAGTGGAAAATGTGCATCAAACGGAATGAAAATCTCTTTGTTGGGAAAACAAGGCATTCTTCTCGTGTGCTCCCAGCGCAGGGAGTTCTGGTGAAACTGCTGGAGCAACATTCTTCTACGGGATTCTTCTACGGGACAAGTTCGACCCACTCCGCTTTTTGCTCCTAAGGGTTTGAAGATGTATTTTAATTCATTTCAGGGTTAATAATATCAAATTGTAAGTTTTAAGTTTTGTATGTTTATTTCTAATGTTTAGTCAAAATTTTTATTTATGTGTTTTGATAATTTTCAAAGATGTATTTCCAGTATTTCAGTTTATTTTAAGTTTAATGATATAAAATTGTGTTTGTAATTTGTTTTTTAAGTAATTAAAAAAGTATATATATATTATTTTGTAATTGTTTTATTTTTTTGAATGTAATTTTTTTTTATTTATATAAGATTTTCAATGTAAACTTTACAATTCAATTTTTGTAAACTATATATAGAGGTATTGTTTTCCATTTTTATTAAAAAATTGTTTAGTGTTAATTTCAATTTTAAATTTTTTAATTTATTTATTAATAATTATTAAGTGAATAACTTTCAAATAATATTTTAGAATATTTTTAACTGTAGTTATAGATTATTATTTAGTTTTCAATATTTTTACTTATTATTTATTTTAGATTATTAGATTATTAGTTATTTTAGAATATTTTTATTAATAGTTATAATAGTTGTAGAATATTTTTATTAATAGTGATAGAGTATTTTAGATTACTAGTAGTTATATATTATCTTAGATTAATATTTTTATTAGTAGTTAGAGTTTTTTTTTTTTTTTGTAATTATATTGTTTAATTAAAATTGAATGATATAAGATTTTCAGTGTAAACTCTACAACTCAATTTTTGTAAACTATATCTAGAGGCATTGTTTTCCATTCTTATTAAAAAATTGTGAAGTGTTAATTTCAATTTTAAATTTTTTTGAAAAATAGTAATGAACCAACATTCATTTGCAAATTTCCAAAAAAAACTTAATTATTTTCAAACATTAATTTGAAAAATTAAACTATGTATTTTCCTCCCATCAAATAATTTCAATACCATATTAATTGATTAGTGTTTATAAAATTGAAATGTTGAAATTCAATATCAGACTTTGGAAGGCTAATGGCTATGTGATACCCATTACATTCATACCATATTGATTGATTAGTCTTTATAAAATTAAAAAGTTGAAGTTAAAAAAATGAAATGCACTCGTAGGTAGGTGGTTGACTCAAACTACAAAATTTATTTCTTAACAATAATGCCACTTTATGGAATTCATTAAAGAAATGTTTGAACAATTATACAACAAATTATGGTTCATTTCAACAGTTTTTAAAAATAATATAATGAGAAAACCATTATATGCGCTGGTGTGCACATGGACCTTAAGGACCCAATGGTCACAAAGGGAATCATTATCAACAGTTGGCTCGTATTTTCCGATTTTTTTTACTTTCTGGTACGATTTCCATTTCTTAAAATATTTTTATTATTTTTGTATACGGCTCCCATCATGCTTCTCACCTAGTCAATAGAAGTCTAATGTCCTTATTTCCGCAAACTATAAGATAATAAACTTGCCGGTTAGGCTCCGGTTGTATCCATATTTCAAATATCGAGAACTAAAATTTCTAATATTGTTTGCTAATTAACGGTTCCGATACATTCATGTGATTAAAAAAAATGTTGTGAGGTTAGTTGGGTATATTATATTATGGCATATTACCCTTACAGGTATTTTTGGGTCGTTTCCATCACAGGTTTTATAAGGTTTCTGTTATTTAATATTAACGGATATAATAATGAAAGTTTGTCAATTTATTTTATAATAATTTAATTTAAAATTATATTTTAATTTAATTATGGTGATAGTGATGTTTGTTTTGAAATAGGGTTTTTAAAATTTTGATATTTTTTTAATAAATATTAAATGAATGGTACGGAATTAACCATCATGAAATATTTAAGAATATTTTTAATAATGTTCACAAATTAAAGGTTGATATTTATCTCCAAAGTAATTATATCTTTTTTACATAGTTTTAAAGACATGTGGTATTGATAAACTATGTATTGGCTCAAGGTATTATAACAAAGTTTATTTATGGATAATCTTCCTGGTCAAGTAAAAATAAATCTCTATGAGTAAGAATCTTGTTACATTATTTTTGGATTTTTTTTTTTTGTTGGAAAATAATTATTTATTTTATTTTATATATATATATATATATATATATATATATATATATATATATAATTTGAACTTTGAATTTGAAGGTTTTACATAAGATTTTATAATATGGCAATTACAATTAAGTTGTTGTTTATGGGCAAATATCTATATTTATATATGTAATTTTGGTGTGTTAAAAAGTTAAAATGGTTATTATTAAATATTTTGAAATTGTGATTTAATAGAGGTGTACTTATGAAATTTTTTCATCTTTAAATATAATCTTCAATTATAATAGTGTCATGAAAATCACAAAATCACAAGTTCAAGTATAATATTCATTCTACAACCCAGTGTGAAGGCTATGTGTAAGTATGTTTGTCCCTCTTAAAGTAAAAGTAAAATATTCTCTAAATAGAAAAGAAATTCCAGCTATAATAAAAAAGAAGAAAAAAATATGTTATGCATATTTAACTAGTTGTCCATATGACCTAATTGGGTCAGGCTCTCTCGCCTAGTGGAGATGTTGTAATGTAATGTTTAACATTTTGACTAAGTCAAATTAGGTAAATTAAATAAAAAGATTAATGTAATGCATACATTTTAACTTGGTCAAAATAAAATAAAAATAAATTAATAATAAAACTGAAAATGTCTAATGGTATTGAGAACCCATGACACTAACCCATGGTATTCACGTGTAATATAGCATATTTAACGAGGAAATTAAACCAACCTAGATCCATCTTAACTAGGGATTTACCAAGGGCGAAGAGGGATCAAATCTCTTTTCATGTGTAATATAGCATATTTAAAGAGGAAATTAAACCAACCTAGATCCATCTTAACTAGGGATTTACCAAGGGCCAAGAGGGATCAAATCTCTTTTCACTCTAAAAGAGGTTTGCATATTAAGATATTTGATCCCTCTAGGAGCTTGCCAAATCCGGGATTAAGATGGATCTAAGATATTTTATTATTATGTAAAATGACATTTTTCTTTATTCCTTATTACATTAGTTAAACATTGGAATCATTATGCTAACCCCACTTGAGATACATATTCCTCATCGATTTAGTCAAAATTTGGTATCATCAAATCTTGCTAGTATCATCAAATCTTCCATTGTCTTGTCAACCCCACTTGAACAATATGTTGTTTTAAATAGAGTTTGAAGCAATATTAGGATACTTCTTATAATAATAACATTCATCAAATTTATTACCATTTGACTACTATCCTTTCCAACACCATTAGCAAGTTTTCTAATGCGATTTCGTTTAAGCAGTCGAATATAATTTCCAATCCATGGTATGATAAAGATTGCGAAATTGACAGGAAAGTGATCAGAGTCGCTCCTAATGGACTCATTAAGCTGCATACTATCAATATATACAAAAATATCATCAAGAGGAAGAAAAGATCATATATTAATAAAAGACGGGGTGATCTTCTCCACCTTTCTAAAGTCGCGCCCAAAAAGTTTTGGCAGAATGTTCTTGTCCGTAAAACCAAAGATAACCATTCTATCCCCTTAGAAAAATGAGACAATTATCTTAAGAAGTTGTATGACTCTTCGAACACTATGGGCACCTTAATCACTCCAATTAAGGAAGATGTATTCTCTCTTTACGACATTGAGTCTGGTATTAATAAGCTTGCTAATGGGAAAGCTAAAGATATTGAAGGATACCAAGCTGAGATCCTTCAAATGGGAATATAAATCCTCATTCCTTATCTCCATAGGCTTCTCAATTTGGTTGTAATGCATGGCTTCCCTCGGCTTTGGACACAAAGCCTTATTGTACCTATATTTAAAAATGGGGACACGAGTGTTCCATCTAACTACAAGACCATTATGGTTAGCCATATCATGGCCAAGCTTTACGGGCTCATTTTGGAGAATAATCTTAGCCTTTGGCTTGAAAGCCACGGGAAAATAGCTAAAGGACAAGTTGCTTTGAGGAGACTTCACTCGACTATTTACCATCTGGTCACTCTTAGAATCATTGCGGAGGAATGTCGCAATAGTAAAGCCGATCACTTCTGTTGCTTTGTGGACTTTAGAAAATCCTTCGAAATTATTCCTCGAGCTAAAATTTGGGAGAGACTTAAAGAGATCATGGTCCTGCCCGAGTTGATGATTTTTGTGATCGGTCTCTACGAGACCATTAGTGCCAAGCTTAAGACCAACGAAGGGTGGTCTAAAGACATTAAATGCGATATTGGAGCTAAGCAAGAGTGTCCCCTATCCCATACCCTTTTTGTAATATACATCAATAAGCTAGAGGAGTGTTTGGAATCTACAGGGTGAAAGGGTACCGAGCTTGTTGGTGTTCTCATTACGCTTCTCCTCTATGCCGATGATATCGTTCTTTTTGCAAAAATCCATGATGACCTTGCCAAATAGCTCTAGATTCTTCATGACTACTCTCCAACATCGGTATGACAGTTAATACCGACAAGACAAAAGTCATGATCATTAAATCTAAAAAGACAAAATGACCGCATCCGAAAATGCGGATTTCAAATTTAATTTTCTGGAAACGAATATTGGAAGCAGCAGCATCGATGCAAGTGGAGTGTGAAGTCGTGAAACCGAAATGACCACATCCGGAGATGTGGCTTTGAAAAGTAATCTCTTGCAAATGTATTTTGGAAATGACCATGAGTCTGCATTTTCTAATTAATTTCCTAGTAACCAAGAGGAGAATGAATTGTATTTATTTTTCTGTTTGTACAATTTGAATTTAGTTTAGAATATTATTTGATTATTTGTTTATTTTAATTAGTTTTATTTTGTTTATTTTTTTTTATGTTAAAGTGAAAAAAATTGTAACTTAAGAAATTTGATTCTTCTTAACACAATATATTAGGAGTTAATATGGATTTAAATTAGTTTTAGTTATGAAAAATAGCATAAAATTTATTAGACATGTAAATAAATTAGTCATTTAATTTTAATTTCAATTTTTCTTCGTATCTCAGTTTGTTAAGAAGATAGAAAGTGTTAATATCTTCAATGATGAAAAATGGTTTTGTGTAACTATTTTAAGTTTTAGAGTTTTTTTTTTTTTGAATTTGACTAAATCATTTTTGGTCATATCTAGTTTTTTTTCTTGTTTAAAATGGGTTTTATAATGCATAAATGGACTTAGCGACGTGGAAACCCCTAAAGTAGTCACATTGTGCGAAGTAATTTAAAGAAATTCATATCATATTTTCAAAATTTGAGCATAAAATATCTCTGGAAAACTTCCAAAATGTAGAACAAATTTACACATCCCTTTTAGTGCTTGATAAATCCTTGATTAAGATAGACCCATAGTAATCTTTTGTGTATCTCTATATAGATCATGTGTAATTTTTCATTATTTAAATTGCATATTCCAATAATTTATTATCTTTAATATTTTAAATTAAAAATTGAATGAGTTACACATTTTCCTCTTATTAATAAGTGACTAAATAATTTTATCTTTAATTACTTTTTCCTTTTAAACATTGAAATATTTTACTAAGATAAACATTAACACAATCTCTCTCTACACACATTTTTTACAAATATTTTTTTGTCTCTATATTAGTCAATATGATATTCAAACAAATTATTTAGTTCAATGTTGAAATATCTATAAGAGAAATATATGTTTTTTTAATTTTAATTTTAATTTTAATGCTTTTATCTATGTAAAGTTATATACAATTATATTAAATAATATAGATATTGAAATAATTTTTTTATTACTCCAAGAGTGAAAGTGAAATATGGACCAACCAAGTGAGCACAATGAGAATGTGAGTATTAAATGTTTTATAATGCTTTTGATCATAACTAACCAAATAAGTATAATTATCTATGTCTTTATTATAGTCAATAATGTTTTTTATTGAAAGTATTTTTTTAATGGACACTTTTTAACTTCCAGTTGAGCACAAATGGAATTATACATCACCCTCATACTCGATTGTCGAATGGATGTTATACATCACCCTCATACTCGATTGTCGAATGGATGTCTATTATCAATAAACAATTTGAATGCAAAGTGACAATGTAAAGATTTTAAATGATGGAAAATGTGAAAGAGGGTGTAACTGGAGAAAATATTGTCTTGAGAAATCCACACATGACTAAAATTCAATCATATCAAACCATATTCCTCTCACCAATACATTGAAAATTCAATACGTTCTATCCATTCCTTTATCATTTCAATTTGTATGAAATTTTGTTGTTTTCTTGCATAAAGGAGTTAAAGGCTTACTATGATTTCAGATAAGTTGCATCACAAAAAAAAATCATAGAGAGAAGGTATGCAAGGACAATATTCAAAAATGAAGGAAGATAAAAGATGACAATGGGTTCCACCAAATTTTCAGGATGTGCAGATGTTTCTCCACACCCTTAAACTTTAATGATTGTTAGATGATTTATGGAAAATCTTGCATGAAGCTTTGCAAGATAGGATTAGAAATCACCAAGTGGTTGGGACACTAAAATGTTATCCCCTCCGCCTAGTTTCAAATCCCATAGGGGGACATCTTTGGTTCATCGTGAAAAGGCTCAAGGAGTAGTCTTCCCTGCCCTCATGGAGTCTTGGTTCTTGCTAAGTCATAAATTCCATATCTTGAAGATGGATCTAACTGGTAGTTTCGAAATGTCGACTGAAACTATCAAATTTGTGGAACTTCCACCAGTGATCAACAATCATGTCTTAAAGATGGACCCGCTAGTGGGCCTGAAACATCAGCTAAAACATTCAAATCTATGGATCTTCCACCATTGATCAACAATCCAACCACAAAAACCTAAAAAAAATAAGTCATAAATTCCTAGTATCTTTGACTAGCAGGTTTTTGGATATACTCTTGGTGCTATAGTGGTAACCTCTAGGTTTGATCTTGGGTATAGCCCATATTACTCCAACAAGTTACCGATTCTCCATGGTAATAATTATTATTATTATTATTATAATTATAATCAACATCTACACTAAAATCAATGTACACTATTAATCTATTTACTTTGAAATTAATGTAGATCATCCATTTAGTTACTCATATCATAAATAGACATATTCACTAAAATCAATGCATGTTAGTGTAAAAAATCAAATAAGATTAGAAATCAACATCTACCCTGAATTCAATGCACACTATTAATCTTTTTGTAACTTTGAATTAATGAAAATCATCTATCTAGTTACATTAGATTATGAATTAACATATACATTGAAATCATTGCACCTAGTGCAATTAATCAAATATCATTAAAAATCAACATCTATGCGAAATCAATGCACATTATTAATCTATTTAATTTTAAATTATTACAAATCATCCATCTAATTACATAAAATTAGAAATTTATATTTATACAGAACATAATGCACCTAGTGCACTTAATCAAATAGGATTAGAAATCAACATATACATTGAAATCAATACATTTATAGCAATCAATCCAATAAGATTATCAATTAACATATACACTAAAATCAATGCATTTATTTCAGTAAAAAAAAAAATACTAATGTCAAAGTAATCTAAACCCTAGTTAGAGCCTTACATATGGCTTTACACCCTTAATTTAAGGAAAATTTCAATAATTTTTTGTATCTTGTTTTTTATTTGATTTTGAGACTTTGATGGCTTTCTAAATCAAACTTATTTACTTTTTTGTAAAAGTATTACTTCCTCTTCCTCTATTGTTAGTCATATGTGGACCTTTCAAGATTGATCTAGATTAAGGTGGATTTGGTTAAGATGGATGTAGGCACATTTGATAAAAAAATTAACAAGTCTGGTGAAACCAATGTACACTATTAATCTATTTACCTTGAAATTAACATACATCATCGATCTAGTTACATTAGATCATAAATGATCACATACACTAAAATCAATGCAGATTATTAATCTATTTACTTTGAAATTAAAGTAGACCATCCATATAATTGCATCAGATAATAAATCAACATTTACATTGAAATCAATACATTGATTGCAAATAAAATTATAAATTAACATGTATAGTTCCTTTACCCATCATGTACATTGATTGCAAATAAAATTAGAAATTAACATGTATAGTTCCTTTACCCTTTTAACTTGATCAACATTTCAATAGTTTTTGGTATCTTTTTTTTAATCTAAATTTGAGACTCTAGGGTCTCAACTTAGGGTTTTAACCATTCGAAATTTGACATATAAGAGCTATTAAATTTTTCCAATTTAAATAATGAAAAACTATATTATATTAGATTTTGTGCATTTTTAATAATACCTAAATTATTTAATTACATTTATATTTTATTTGAATTTTTCATATTATTGTGTATGAAATAGAAATACATAGAAAAACATGCAATTTGTGAAAATGTAAGAAAAAAATGACCCATAGGAAATTTGGTAGCTACATTCAATGACATGAAGTCATATAATCTTCTAAAGAAAGATAATGTTAGAAGTGACCTTGCAAATGGAGTGCCTTAAGAGTGCACCCCATCACCAACTGCTCTACACCACATAGGCTGAATTTAAATATTATTTTTACTTGTTATATATATATATATATATATATATATATATATATATATTAAAAGCAATGCTTAAAAATATTTAAAAATAAAGAAAATTTAAACAATAATTTTGTTTATTAAATGTTTCACCTACAACGTGTAAATGTCTCTTTAATAATGCTTCAATAAAATATGTATGCAATAGTTTCATCAGAAAGTAATATGATTTAATGGAATATAAGTTCAATCTTTTTGTTTATAAAACAAATTTTTACAAATCTATAAATATTTAGAATATTTTGGTCACTGAATAATCGTTTACTAATACAAAAGTATCCAATTTTATCTACGACATTTTACCAACAACGACAACAACAACAACAACAACAACAAAAAGTAATTTTATGCAAGTTTGTAAAAGGAATGCATACATTAAAAAAAAAAATCCATACATTAAATCCATTTTAGCTTGGAAAAAAGAAATTAGTCATCTCAAACACTTTCACTACAACATAATAGTTATTTAAATTCTTTTACAACATAAAAATATACTAGTCAATTTCACTACACAAACACTTTCGTATAAAGAAATATATACTAGGAATTGCCTCTAAAATTGCAAAGATACACGAAAAATACACGAAAAGAATACAAGATTTGGGAAGTTCTTGCTACCAAATAAGATTTTAATTAGTTTTATTAGATGTAAAAGGCATAAGGTGGATGGCGAGAGACTATCTTACAAGTTCATATTATCAACCCACCAGTGAAATAATCTATGTATGGTTGGTCATGAAGTCTTTTATTGACTTTTAAACAAGCTGATCTTTAGAGGTTAATTCTTCAAGATTATGTTATACTTCAAGATTATGTTCTAAGCAACATTAGGTTATTAAATTTTCCTTTGTTAGAAATTGACTAACCATACGAGGTTAAATTGAACTTTATTTTTATTTTAAAAAAAAAAATATCTATATAGTTGTAACGATTTATCTAATATGGTCTAACCTAAAGAATTTGCATATAGATGCAAGTGGATATATATTGCTTGAAGTGAAAATCATTCATGAATAAAGCTGGAAGTGGAGGGCACACACCATTAAATTATGTCGACTTTAGTTAAGACACCAATTATTGAAGCACAAAACTTTTAAACCATGAAGCTGACTATTTTAATGCTTTGTTTAGTGGTAAGGTATGTGACATCATAGAGTCCATACATGGAATCCCTACTAGCAAAAAATTGCGGTATCCTCACCTTTGATGGAAAAACGTTCACCAAACAAAACTCAAGATTTGTATGTCATTCATATTTTCCACTTTCCACTGTAATTTGATTTCAGTTAAAAGCACTCAAACATCTACAAAACTTACTATTCATGATCTCCAATCCATTTTTTTCAGTTTGTATGTAATCTCATTTAGATAGATTGACGGCTTTTGTGCGGGCGTTTAGTCGCACACATGAGAAATTGGCAGAGAATATTTCTAATATAATACTCGAATTAGAAAACAATGACACACTCCAAGTCTAGCGAAAAAATGGTTGCTATATTACCATGGGGATTGTAGTGGATATACTCAGCCGAATCTGGAAAAATTCAAATTGACAATTCGAGGGGTATTTTTGCCATATTAGGATTAGTTACAGTGATAGTATTAGTTATTTACCTAGCGCGATGGAAATGGAATGCTTTAAAAGTAGTTCCAAACAGTCGTTCAAGACTTATTTAGCCAAGATTCATTTAGCTATGTAGAGGTTTTTCATTATATCAAAATTTGTAAGTGTTGGTAAACTTCCAAACCAATAACTAGATCACCAAAGTAAAAATTACGAATTTCATAAAGATGCAATAATTACTTCAACAAGCCTGGATGCAGGTGATTGTTAATGGTTTGATGGTGACGGGCTTCGATGGCGACATCTAGCCAGGCCACCTGCCTGCACCTGATTGCAGTACCTCTACCTTAAGACCCTTGATTTAACGCATTCTGCACTCCACATTCGCTCGCTCAGCATTTACTCTACCTACTTGACGCATTCAATGGAGACGCGTCCCCCTATTCATCATTCCTTTGCCTTAGCCTTCAATCTGCCTCGGCTTCTAAGCTCCCGTCCACCGCTTCACTTCTATCTCCGTTTTTCCTCCCAGTCCACCAGAGTAGCAAGCACTCCATCTCCTCGTAGCGAAGCTAGTCCTTCGGCACTTCATAGCTTCCATTCTCCGTCTTCGCCAGTCATCACTGTTAGGACCTCACTATGTATCATTTTTACTATATATTTTGACACCACCCTACCTTTTATAACCATGTTTAAAAAGGATTCCATCATCATTTTCATTTACTTTATCCCAAGGTATATAAAATCCTCTTCTTTATTATATGTTTAATCTGTTTACATATAATTCCATATTACTCTTATATTTTATCATTAATCGAAGTAGATTGTTGCTAACATAAGTCTAAAAGATCGCAGATAAGTTATATGTTGTGCTGGAACAAACAGTCGTTGCTGAAACAGTCAAACTTCGTTGCTGAAACAGTCGACTCCATTGCTGAAACAATCAACTCTGTTGCTGAAACAGCCAGCAGACACGCAAATTCCGTCACTATCCGTAATTTTCGATTCTGGAAGAGTATTTTTTGGAACAATGGCAACAACATGAAGACGTGGTTACACGGATTATTCTGAAGATAGTACTCTTTTGGTATCTGTTGTAACAATATATTTTTATGGAAGAACAGAATAGCCTGTTTTAAGGAAGAAGAACAGATTCGGGATAAACGTAGATTTTCTCTCATGTAATTGTAAGAGATGTCTCCTCTTTAAAAAGAGGAGACATCATCATTAGAAGGGAGTTCGAGTTTGAAAGCTACAGGAGAACATTGTATTTGAGAGACTGGAGCTAGACTCCATCTGTAATGTATCATTTCTTTTGACAGATGAATAAAATCTTCTTTTGAGCGCTCCAATTTAATTCTTTCCCTGGGGAATCTTGTGAGAGGGAAATGGCCTGCCTTCCTCACAAGATTCACCCTTCTGTCCCTGTAGTTTGTTTAATTTCTTTATGATGTTTGCACTTTACTTTAATTCTGTTGCTGAGACACCAGTTACACAGTTCTGTAGTTATTGAATATTTTGTTTCCTTAACGCTGCATGTGTTCAGTACATTCATTCTTAAGAAGTTGAGAAATCTATTTCTGTTATATGTTTGAATGTATAATGCTGGGAAGCAGGTGCTGAAGGTTCTTGTACAAAGGAATAGGGTCCTGCTCCCACTCATTGCCTTTCTTTTCCTGCAGTGTGATTAGAAACAGGAGACAAGTGCTGAAGGTTCCTGTTCATGGGAATAGGGTCTTGGTCTCTTGAGTTATCTTTGCTACAGAGTGATTAGTGTCAGGCAACAGGTGCTGAAGTTCCTAATTAAGGAATAGGGTCCTGTTCCTGCTATGGTTGATTTGTTTCCTTTCCTGCAGATTGATTTCCCTCTATTTGAATTCTAAACTGCAACATAAGAATTACTTCTGCTATAGCATAATTGACTTCAGCTTTGATTAAACAGAGTGTGAATAATTAGATTTGTATGATTGGTAATTGTGTGGATTTTTACTACAACATTGTTCTTGCTTTTGAAATTGAGCATATCCAGTGCGTGATTGTCTTTGGAATAAAAAGACTTCCTCGGGTTGACAATTTATGTGGAGCTTGAATTGTGAAAACAATTAAAGCGACCAACATTTTGGCGCCGTTGCCGGGGAAGGCAATTATAGATTTCAAAAGCATTAATATTTTCTTTTTAGATGTGCAGATTGTATGAGAGGATGCGGAAACCAGAAGAAAAATAACCCCACAGGTGGCAAAGGCAAAGGAAGGGGAGGAAGAAAGACTTTTATTGACGAGATTGTATCAAAGGCTGAATCATCACAGAGATTAAGTTCTCGAAGACCAAAACTTCAGCACTCCCCTCAATCAGATTACAAAACAGAGGAAGTTGTGGGTCCTAAAAATATAGCGGAGCCAGTGATTAAAGAACCAGCAGTCAGTGCTGGAGAGTCAGAAGAAAGTGTTAGCAAATCAGCAGAGCACATTGAGGAAATAATAGAGAGTGTTGGACGACCAGTGGAAAACATTGAAGAGCCAGTAGAAGATCTTGACGACCGAGCAAGTGCAGTAGGAGAACCGACAATGGAAGGAAACAATGAAGGCTTCTTTGGTGGAGGACATGTAGATCCTGAAGGAGAAGGAAAGGATGAAAATTCTCTCTCTACCTTGGGATTTCCTATCAGTGATCTCCCTATAGGAACAACTCCTATGAAAAACATTCCATTGTCTACTTTACCTAACTTTCATGGTTTATCCTCTGAAGATCCGGATGAATTTCTTTTTGAATTTGATATATTATGCAGAAGTTATGATTATGTTACTAATGCTCAAAAGTTGAAACTGTTTCCAGCAACATTAAAAGGAAATGCTTTAAGATGGTTCATGAGCCTTGGGAGTCAAGTAATCACAACATGGGAACAGATGAAACAGAAATTTCTGCTTAAATATCAAGATTACTGTCGGACGAGAGAAAAGAAGGACGAACTATTTAATATGGCACAAAGCGGACAGAAAAAAGGATGGTACTATTCATCTCACTAGATTTGGAATTCCTAGAGAGCTAGTTACAGATGGAGGACCTCCTTTCAATTCTCATGGTTTTAAGTCTACCCTTCAGAAATATCATATTCATCATAGAATGACTACACCATACCACCCCCAGGCCAATGGGCAGGTGGAAAGCACAAACAAAGTATTAGAAGCCATTCTAACTAAAACAGTGAAGGACAACCGGAAGGATTGGTCTCAAAGGCTGCCTGAAGCATTATGGGCTTACAGAACTACTTGGAGAAATACCACAGGTTTTTCTCCCTATGAATTGGTTTATGGTAAAAATGTTGTTTTTCCTGTGGAATTTGAAATCAAAACTCTAAGAACTGCTTTAGCTGTTAATCTTGACTTGACTGATGTGCGGACAGCTAGGTTGCAGCAGCTTCTTGAGTTGGATGAAAAGAGATTAGATGCCATTCACCAAACAACCATGATTCAACAACAGAGAATGAAGTGGCATGATAAAATTATCAAACACAAGTAGTTCCAAAAAGGTAATTGGGCCTTGTTGTATGACTCTCGGTTTGAAAATTTTCAGGGTAAGCTACGTACGCGTTGGCTCGGACCATATGAAGTAGATGCTGTTTTTTCTAATGGAACGGTAAGACTTCTAACAATTGATGATTCAAAAACACCCTTACGAGTCAATGGTCATAGGCTTCGTTTATACCAGCGCCCTGTTTCTAAAGAGGATTTCAAGACTGCTTGCATGACTGATATTCATTATCTTTTTCTAGGGGAGTCTTCTGCTCCTCACAGCATTTAATTTTCTGCACTGTTTTTCTTAGCACTAGATTAGATTAGATTTAAAACTAATAATCCCTGTCAAGGGTTGGCATATTACAATTGAATTTTGCAGATTCTGGAAAAGCTCATTAAGGAGGACAGATTCATCATAAGAAGATCTGAAGCTTCAATCACAGAAGCTTGTTCCCTTCATTTTACCCCATTTCCTAGTAATATCCCTTCATCCCATTTTTACATTATTTCCCTTTTTCCATTTTTCCCACTTCTACCATTCCTGAAATATCATCCTTCAGCTAGTATTTCCCATTCCTTACTGCTGAATTTATCCCCTATCAAACACTTCCCCCACTTGTCCTAAACCCAAGTCATTATATCCCATTTTCCTGATTTTTCCCGTTGCTGAAACACCAGTTTTAGCAACGCGTCATTCATTTTTCCGTTGCTGAAACACCAGTTTCAGCAACCTGTCATTCATCTTTTCATCACTAAAACATCATTTCTTTCCTCTGCTGTACAAGCTTTTCAGTTCTCCACTTTTACTCTTCAGATCCTTCGGTGAAAATTATTCAGTACTGAGCATATCCTGTTATGCTCCTGTTCTAAATTTCAGAGAAATCTACAGATTCTTCCATTAATATCAAGCCATTATGAAGCACTCTACACTTCGAATTATTAAACCAAAGGTAAAAATGTAAGGTATGTGGTTTTTAATGTAATGCAGTTAAATTATATTTTAAAGAGAGGATCTCGCTCATAATGATTGCAATCTCCACACGCTCAATCATCATTGCACCATACGTAGGGGGGGGGGGGAATTTCGAAAACTGAATAATCATTTCACATCAACCAATCCTCCGTCATTCTTCATTCCATTTCCGCCGTCATTGAGACTCCGCATCCTTTGTTGCAACAATTAGCTTGACCAAAGCCTGTGTTTCTGTCTTCTGTGCCTCTGCATGTGACTCAAGCTAGTAGCCATGGGAGGGTCGACTATCAAACATGAGCCTGGTTCGATAAATCTTCTTCAATTGTTCCCAGAGACCTATCAAATTTTTCAACAAGCAGGATGGATAGCATACTTCGAAAGGTTAGGAGAATTTGATCAGCAGCAAGTTTTAGAGTTTGCATAGAACCTTCAGGGGAATTTCTCAGTCGTTCAAGGGGTCTACATTTCAGTTACAGAGGAGGACATAGCTCAAGTTTCAGGTTTGCCGGTTATCGGGACTCGCTGGTTCAGTAGGAAGCAAGTGATTTTAAGTGCACATCAAGATTTTCTTCTTCCAGATGAACCGGTTGAACTTAAAGGCCGCGGTGTAAGTTTGCATTCACTTCCTCGACCATGGCCAACAGTAGCAGAATTCATCAAGCACTACTTGACATGCGAAGGGCGTTACCAGGTAGTCTACCAACACGACTTCGTTTTGATGAATCATTTAAGGAATGGTCGATTAGTTAATATTCCCTATTATCTGCTTGGTTGTATAAAAAACATGTCCTATTATTGCAGACGGGCTAAATTCCCATTGTTATCCCTTACCCATCACCGTTTATGCCAATTATTAATTCAGAGGGGTTTTTCTCAGCAAAACCCCCCTCTGAATAATCCACTCCTTGTTCCCCAGCAGGCCGAAATTCCCCAACAGGCCCAAATCCCCCAACAAGCCGGAAGTTCCCAAGAAACTCCTGAGAATCCTTATGAAGGGAAACTGGGCGATATCCCAGACTCCCCAGTAATTCCATCCTCAGAGCCAGTTGACCCAACCCCAAGTTCGTCCCACTTAGTAGAGTCAACCCTTCCCACTATTTCTATCCCTAGCGATGACTCTCTAACACCCCCATCCCCGCCTACTCATAAAAGGAAGAAAATAACCCCAACAGTCTCTGTCTCAAAATGACTAACAAGGGCCAAATTCCAAATTTTCACTTCTTCCGAAAGCCCTTCCCCCAGAAAAGAATCTTCCCCTGCAAAGAAAAGGAAAGACAATGACTTCTCTGCTTTCCTACCAAAAAGGAAAATGAAGATGATTGTTGAAACAGGAGTTACTCCCATTTCCCCTGACCCCGCCACTATTCTGTTAAAACTTCAATCTTCACCCCCATTTAAAATCCCCCAACCCGTCTCGTCCGGTGGCACTACCACACAAGAACCAGTGCCCCGGGATAATACGACATCGTTTATGGCTCAAACAGTGACTTTCACACAAGAACCAGTCACTTACCCAGAGGCTGAAACACAAGAACCAACCACTGTGGTACAAGAATCATACACAAAGCATGATAATACAGGGAAACCAGCTGTAGCTGCTCCACAAGAACTAGCTACAGCTGTGGATCAGCAAACAACCCCAGCAGAATCAACTAGCACACAGGGTTCACATACTATGGCATCCTTATTGGAGGAAAATGAGTTTTTGAAGTCTGAACTAGAAGCCTATAAGAGTGAATTAACCATGGCACGAGAAGCCTTTGATAGAGAATTGAATATCTATATGCTAGCACACACAGAATCAACACAAAATAGGGATCCATGCAGAGAATACATGTGCCATGAGTGCGGTAATATTTACCAGCAGACAGGGTACAAAGTAGTCAAAATTCAGGTATCCGAGGCATCTACATCAGCTATAATTAAAGAAGAATTCCCTACTGCTCCACAAGAACCAGTAGGGCTCTCAAAAATTTTGGAAAAAGAAACTAAACCACAGATATCTCGCCCTCTTCTAGTCAGCTCAGCCACTCAGACAGTACCCCAACCACAGATATCTTGCCCTGAGCTAGTTAGCTCAGCCACTCAAACAATGCCTCAACTACAGATATCTAGCCCTGAGTTAGTCAGTTCAGCCACTCAGATGATGCCCCAACCCAGTACATCTAATGCCAGGACACAGACCCTGCCATGGAATCAACTAGAACTTATGAACAAATGGAAGAAACAATATGTTGTAGAGCAAGATAAAATATTATAGCAGCATAAGTTAGCATGGCAGAATCACATGTATGCCAACTGGGATAGTTGGGAACAGACATTGCAACAGCTCAGGGATTCCAAGAAGGAAGTCAAGGAATCAAAGGAAAATATGGTTTTGATGTTTTCATTAGTGCAAAAGTTGATGGCTACCCGAAAACCCTCTGTGAATTACTCTCTCTTCCTTTCTGAACGTTTGGTTTATTTTCAATTGAAGGCAATAAAGGATGGCAGACCTCATGAATTGCTTACTGCAGAACAATTTGTTAAGACTTTTGCTGAGGCCCCTGAAAGTGACCAACATTTGTTGTGTGAACTTTATCTCCATAACGAGGCCATACCTGAGAATAGAAGAGTCAATCTTACTCCAATTGCAGGTGATGTACAAATAAAAGCATTTGTTTCATTTTTGGCCAATCAGCTCACCTGGAAAACTGTGTTTATTGCAAGTAGTCATAATGAGGAGAATAGGCTCCTTTGGATTAGACCAGAACCTTTAAAACCGGCCATGTTTATAGCACGATATCACCAATTCTTACAGAAGCCAGAAATGCATAGGTACATGCAACAACTACAGGCTTCAACACTTTTGAAGTGTCAACAACAAATCAGAGTAAAGGAGGCTGCTGCATTGAAGGCCAACACTATGTTTTGGCAGCAGTCATGTAAAGAAAGACAAGACTATCACCCTTTTAGCCCTGATAATCTTCAAGCTGCACTTTCCAGGGTACCTAATTACATCAGATGCATTCGACATTGTGGAGAAAACTGGATTGGCTACCGTTTTCATTTTCCAATTCTATGGCTGCCTTCGGAGAAATATCAGTGTCATTACCAATTGGCTAGCAGAGATGAAGCTGTAGCATGGCAGCAATTGCAGAACAATAGAGGATTCCAAGCTCCGACAAAAGCCACCTTCTCCAGCTACTGCTTGAGCAACTTGCATGCACAGAGTCAGTACTCAGACTCTGACTCAGACTAGGAGTTGCCTGAGGACATGCAACACTTTCAGCTGGGGGGGATGTTAGGACCTCACTATGTATCATTTTTACTATATATTTTGACACCACCTTACCTTTTATAACCATGTTTAAAAATGATTCCATCATCAGTTTCATTTACTTTATCCCAAGGTATATAAAATCCTCTTCTTTATTATATGTTTAATCTGTTTACATATAATTCCATATTACTCTTATATTTTATCATTAATCGAAGTGGATTGTTGCTAACATAAGTCTAAAGATCGCAGATAAGTTATATGTTGTGCTGGAACAAACGGCCGTTGCTGAAACAGTCAAACTTCGTTGCTGAAACAGTCGACTCCGTTGCTGAAACAGTCGACTCCGTTACTGAAACAGCCAGCCGACACGCAAATTCCGCCACCATTCGTAATTTGCGATTCTGGAAGAGAATTTTGTGGAAAAATGGAAACAACATGAAGACGTGGTTACACGGATTATTCTGAAGATAGCACTTTTTTTATATCTGTTGTAACAATATATTTTTATGGAAGAACAGAATAGCCTGTTTTAAGAAAGAAGAACAGATTCGGATAAACGTAGATTTGCTCTCATGTAATTGTAAGAGATGTCTCCTCTTTAAAAAGAGGAGACATCATCATTAGAGGGGAGTTCGAGTTTGAAAGCTACAGGAGAACATTGTGTTTGAGAGACTGGAGCTAGGCTCCACTTGTAATGTATCATTTCTTTTGACAGATGAATAAAATTTCCTTTTGAGCACTCCAATTTAATTCTTTCCCTGGGGAATCTTGTGAGAGGGAAAGGGCCCGCCTTCCTCACAAGATTCACCCAACTGTCCCTGTATTTTGTTTAATTTCTTTATGCTGTTTGCACTTTACTTTAATTCTGTTGTTGAGACACCAGTTACACAGTTCTGTAGTTTATTGAATATTCTGTTTCCTTAACGCTGCATGTGTTCAGTACATTCATTCTTAAGAAGTTGAGAAATCTATTTCTGTTATTTGTTTGAATGTATGATGCTGGGAAGCAGGTGCTGAAGGTTCCTGTACAAAGGAATAGGGTCCTGCTCCCACTAATTTCCTTTCTTTTCCTGCAGTGTGATTAGAACAGGAGACAAGTGCTGAAGGTTCATGTTCATGGGAATAGGGTCTTGGTCTCTTGAGTTATCTTTTCTACAGAGTGATTAGTGTCAGGCAGCAGGTGCTGAAGTTCCTATTTAAAGGAATAGGGTCATGTTCCTGTTATGGTTGATTGGTTTCCTTTCCTGCAGATTGATTTCCCTTTATTTGGATTCTAACTTGCAATATAGGAATTACTTCTGCTATAACATAAGTAACTTCAGCTTTGATTAAACCGAGTGTGAATAATTAGATTTGTATGATTGATAATTGTGTGGCTTTTTACTACACCATTGTTCTTGCTTTTGAAATTGAGCATATCCAGTGCGTGATTGTCTTTGGAATAAACAGACTTCCTCGGGTTGACAATTTATGTGGAGCTTGAATTGTGAAAACAATTAAAGCGACCAACAATCACCACTCAGAATTCGTCTCAGCTCTTTGCTCAGCCCTCTTCGTCCACCCGCTCTGCTTTCCTCTCATCTCACTCTACATCTCTGTCTCCTAGCTCAGACTCTCAGCGCTCTCTCTCCGCCTTCAGCAAGCAAAAAATTCCACGTCGTCATCATATGAGGTGCAGAAGGTGTGGCAGTGGAAGGGGGGGTGGTGGAAGGGGTGGCAGTGGCTCTCATTCGCTCCATTCTATCCATGACGACTGCACCTACCAACCTTCAGTCAGCAATGAATCCCGCTTCCTCTTCAACAACACCATGGATAAGACGCGAGTCACAGCGACAATTTCGGTGGGTTTTCAGGAGGAGGAGTCTGGTGACTTCGCCTCTAGTTATAGAAAATGCAAAAAGAAGTCTACCATTTTTGTTATGCCTCCTCCGGTTACCAGAAAATCTACAGCTCTCCCAGTTAAATCTTGCTCACAGACTTCTAGTAGCACAGGCACAGGCATCAGCAACTCAGCGCGCGTGGATAAGGATTTGAAGAATACAAGCTCTCCCTCCTCTTCTGAGAACTCAGCCCAGCATTCCCAAAAAGATGAGGATGACTACAGTTGCCGAATTGTGGAAGAGATTCCTCCCCACATTAATAGCTAGCCCAATGATAGGTCTTCTTCCTCTTTTTTTGGGATTTTTGTCAATGAATCACTGCAAGTTAGGACACGTTGAATGTACTAATCTTAGTAGTAATAGTTTCTTCTGCAAATTCAGCTTTTTGGGACACTTTCTGTATGCTGGTTTCCCGTTTAAGGGCAACACTTTTTGGGTCGGTTTCCCATTTCTGGGCAGCCTATACTATGTTTTTTTTACTATGCTTCCCTCCGGAGTTGGATAGTTTTGCAACCATGGAGGTGAATCTCGCTCTGTATATTATGTTTCATATTAATAGATTAAACAAACTTAAGAAAAAAAAAATTACTTCAACAAAAACATAACATGTTAAGCTCTATGCTTAACAACGTGGCAGATGATTGTTAAGGAAAGGATAATTTTTAGGTGAATGCAAAGACATGGAAAGCAGAAGGGTGCGACTATTTGGCGGAATGATATAAGGATCATGATTTATAAAACATCAAATTTTCGTCCTAATCAACATTGTCTACCATTTTCTATGGTCGTGTGCATGAGAGATGTTCGTGTCAGAAAGAGTAAAGTAAGAACTCCAAAAAAACCCTCGTCTACGATGAAAATCACTCCAAATTCTTCTGGTAAGAAACACTCCCTTCAGAGGAAATCCAAGAAAAGGGAGAGCCTTGTCCTGGCTTATATCGACAGAAAGGTTTGAGAAAGTGTTTTCATGGTGAAAATCTTAGAGGATCCCTACCATGATTTGAACGATTCAATGCTCGAAATGATTATGGAGAAGCATATTTTCCAGTCCAACGATCTAGAGTAGCTTTTGTAGTTTTTTCTCTTGTTAAATTCTTTCCAGCGTCATGGGGTAATCGTAGAGGGCTTTACATAGATCTGGAGAGCCATCTTCCACGACACCAAAAATCTGTCGGAGCATGATTTATGATGCATATGTAGGTTCCTTAAACAATTCAAAGAGAAATATGTTGGAGTAATCACCACACCTCTATGGAATCCATAATTTCCACCTTGGTGATCCTAGTTACCGGTTTGGAATTTTACCAACACTTATGAGTTTTGGTGTAATGGCGAACCTCTACATGGTATCAAAGCCTGGACCCAGGCTCAATTCCCCCGAGCTGCGTTTGAGGGGGGTTATTGATTCCTCGAGCTGCGTTTGAGGGGAGTGTTGGAGTAATCACCACACCTCTATGGAATCCATAATTTCCACCCTAGGGATCCTAGTTACCGGTTTGGAAGTTTACCAACACTTGCGAGTTTTGGTGTAATGGAAAACCTCTACATGGTATCAAAGCTTGGACCTAGGTTCAATTCCCCCGAGCTGTGTTTGAAGGGGGCTATTGATTCCCTGAGCTGCGTTTGAGGGGGGGTGTTGGAGTAATCACCACACCTCCATGGAATCCATAATTTCCACCCTGGAGATCCTAGTTATCGGTTTGGAAGTTTACCAAAACTTGCGAGTTTTGGTATAACGGAAAACCTCTACATGGTATCAAAGCCTGGACCCAGGTTTGATTCCCCCGAGCTGCATTTGAGGGGGGTTATTGATTCCCCGAGCTGTGTTTGAGCGAGGTGTTGGAGTAATCACCATGTTAGAGTCGGCCCTTACAGCCCTCCGTCAGTGATCATTTCGTCTTTTGCATATTCATTTTTTAGGTGTCTCGCTTGTTCCACTTCGTTGCATTTCACTAGGAGCATGCCATGGACTGACGAAGGGGTCTGTCGTCTTATGTTTCCTCATGTTTACACCTGCAGTGTTATTTTAAAAATTTTCCTCAAAAAATCACTCAAAGTCATTGTCATTTCATTTTTGGTCATTAAAATGTCAATAAGTGTCTTTGGTCCTAGTGTCTAGGGTTTTTGAGTCATTTGTATACCAGTCATAAAGCACCAGTGAGAAGGATTTCGCATATTGTGATTTTTTGTTTTATTATCATCAGCATTTTAAAAAAAAACATTTCTAGTCCAAAACTCTGTTTTGGAACTAGAAATTGTTCATTATTATTTTGTAATAAATTGTACTTATTTCACCAAGAAGAAAATGTCAAAAGCAGACCCCTGGTATTTTCCTTAGCTGAATAGCCATACCCCTGCAAGAAGATAGCAAAATTATCAAAAAGTAGAACTCAAGGAAAAGCCAAAGAAGATTGTATTTAAAAAAAGCAAAATGTGAAATTACAAAAACATTGTAATATGGGTTTCATTGAATTTGAAGTAAATCTAGGTGTGGAAGATATTTGCAGCATATATAAAAGCCAAACCAATTTCATTTGCACCAATCTACAGCACCCAAGTCGAGATTTGGAGTTGGAGGGCCGAATTCATGTTTTGAAACATCGTGGACAGAGTCTTGGAGCTCGAGCGACCCACCTGGGCGCGAGCGACCCATCTGGGCAGAGCGACCCATCTGGGCAGAGCGACCCACCTGGGTTATTTCCGCAGTGTAAAATTACAAGGTAAGCGACCCACCTGGGCCGAGCGACCCACGCAGAGGTGAGCGACCCACGCATCAACAGAGGTTTGAAAATTCGTTTTGAGCGCCCAGTCTTGTTTGGGATCGCCCCCATCGGCCTTCAAATAGGTTTTTTGCAATTACTTGATGTTTTTAAATGTGTTGGTGGCATCATTGATGATTTCAAACACTTCAAATGGAGGATATAAACCCCACAGTCATGGCAATATCGTTTTTCAGGGTTTTAAAATGATAATGGGTGGTTGCATGAGTTTGTCCCCTATTTTATGTCAGTGATATATCCAGCCTTGCATATATTATCAAAACCATATTATTCTCATGCCCATTATACCATTGTGACCATTTCTATTACTTTACCATGTTCAAGACTTTCGTTCCATGGTGACTATGGTTGTATTGTGTTTCACTGCCCAATGTTAAAAACACTCTCATAACTCTGTTTCATTGCCCATTGACACTTAATAACTCTGTTGTTATTACTCATAGACAAAAACATTCATATGATGCCATGCTCCCTTTGACAAGATTTGTTCAATATTCTGAAAGGTTGCCTGCTCCCTTTGGTCAAAATTTCACTTGCATTTAAAACAGAGATTGTGCTTCTTTTCCAATCCATTTAAAACTGAGATATTATCATGGTTTGTTTCCTTATGGTGTTTTGACGGTGGAGATATTTGTTGGGTGTTGAAACACACATCATAACTTTGTTTGCACTGCTTTCATATCAGTATACAGTCACGATAAGCACGAGTGGGAGCCATATGGAGACGGTCGAGAATATGAGCTAGGGTGGGCGGTGTTCGGTGGTGAAGTAATGCACACAGGGTCCCACAGGAGATCACGAAGTGGTAATCATGTCATGGAAGAGGAGCCTACGAGCTTGGCCTCATTTGGGCATCTGTGGCTATGGATTGTTTCCGATACTTGTCATGTTTCAGATTTTGTGAGATGGTTGCACAAACCCGGCCTCATCGTGAATTGGCCCGTCTGTTTGTTCTTCATTTACGGGATGGTCGGGTAAGTCTTACTGGGGTTGATTTCATTGTGTCACCCTTGACTATTGCTCAAGCCACTGGTATACCGAACATGGGCGAGGAATGGAACAAGGGTCAGCATTTAGAGAAATTCCACTATGAGCCATATATTAAAACTCGATATATGGGTTACTTGAGAAGAGTTTTTCCATTCAGATTCTTGAGAGATGAGTATGCACCGCTGATGAAGCTCATCATTCAGTATTTTAGTTGTGAGGGCAGGTATGCTCGTCTTTTTGCGTACCATATTCGTTTGTTGATGCACTTCACAAGGGTACGTATGATGAATATCACGTATTTCATATACCGCAACATAGAGAGGATGGTGATGTTTGTGCAGAAGAAGACGAGCCCAGTGCAACAGTACAGGAGTATATATCATTTCGCTTTGATTAAGATCATGGTGTCACATCAGTTGGCAGAGCAGGGCATCACATGGGAGGATTTAATTTCTAGAGACTTTTTCAGAGTGCCACAACCGCTTCGCGAGACAGTTCATAATGCAGGAGAGCCTTCACACCAGCCGGACATACTTGAGGTTGAGCATATCAGCACTCCGTTGGTTCAGACATATCAGCGAGGCCACAGGGCCTTATTTGCAGCGACACGGCGAGTATTATCTCCACGTGAGGTGGAAGGGGTCTTGCCGACTTCATCGACACGGTGAGTATTATCTCCACATGATGTGGAAGGGGTCTCGCCTTCTTCTTCAGTACAGGTACAGGACAGGGGCAAGAGGCCCATGCATGATGAGGGCCCATCAGGAGGCCGGGACACAGATTTGACAGTCGTTGATATTGATGCGAGCTCTCCCAGATCGAAACTGAGGGAAGTCATCCAGAAGCAAAGGGCCGAGAATGACCAGCTGAAAGACCAATTGCAGAAGGCTCAGTGGGTGATTAACTATTTGGAGCAGCGCAACAAACAGCTTGAGGATGAGCTCACATTTTATGGTCCCGCATCGTCAGTGAGAGACGAGACGGTGGATGAAGAGACCGTGACATGTTACAAGCCCGTGATCTGGCACTCACAGTATGAATATCCATCGGAGAAGTTGTTGGCGAAGGCCAATCGAGACAAAGACATGCTTCGCCACATGAAAAGCCATTATTGGGCTGCATGCATGTGAAAGCGAGAATGAAGATGTGAAGAGGAGGTTGCGCAAAGGCACTTAGGCGGCGAGAAAGGCCCTGTCCATGCCGGATTTTGGCCGAGGCTTCATTATTTGGGCGGGGACCATGATGGAGGACCTTCGCTCACGTTTGCGGGCAAGTCAGGAGAACATTTGTCATTTTCAAATTTTGGGGTCAAAAACGGGTTTTGCGATTCGTGGGCCCGCGCTCTCATCGCTCACTTTGGGACATAGCTGGAGGGAAATTTTTACATTTTTGGATTTTCATAGTTAGTCGCCATCCTCACAAGTCAACTTAGCATTTCATCAAAATCTGGATGGTCAAAAAGCTCAAAAACACCATGAATGGTGCCCGCACCGGCTATTCACCGGCCAGTACTGCCTCTACTAGTCACAGGTTTTGGAGGGTCAAATGAACTCCAACCAAATTCCACTTGGGTTGGAAAGTAGACATCCAGGGCTTTCCAACGAGCTATCATGAGCTCAATTTGGATGCCGGAAATGCCTCCAAATTCAGCCTGGAACATGAGCAACCCACCGCAGCTCAAAGGCACAGCCCACTTGAGAATTTTCTGAATTTGGGTATGGCCCCAGTTTTCTGCTAATGTGGACCAGTTTTGCTAGTGGATAGAATTTTTGGGTTTTTATGATGTAAATTCATGTTTGGCATGTAACTTTGGCTTATTTTTATCTCTTCTAGAAGTTTCACCCTCAAATGAGTAAAAAATCATGTAATGGATCAGTTTCCACTCTTTTAGAGGCAAGTTGTTAGCTGCCTAGATTGTAGTTCCATGATTAGAATTGGTTGAAACTGATCCCTGAAGAGGGAATTCGACCCCTAGAGGCGGGGAAAGGTGTTAGAGTGATCTATATATTGTAATTTCTCAATCATTTTCAGAGGTTGGAGAGGTTGGACTCTTGGGATACTTTTGATATCATTGTACATACTTTTCATATTTTAGCTAAGGAAAGATCAGGGGTTTTGCGGCACTTGTTGGGATCCTTGTGGTGTTCTGTTCTTGATGGTGTTTCTTCTTTGTTTACTGTAAGTTTCTTCATGTTTAATGTATGCCATCCTTTCATATGCTTCTGAACTAAATTGAATGAGTGATTAAGGTTGAATCCATTGTTTACAGTGCTTAGCCTTTGAATTCAATTAGTTCTATATGTTTTCAGCTGTTTGGAAAGGATCCAAGTTCTTCTTTGCCCTCTTCAGCTCCTCCTCGGTCTTATCTATCCATATATCCAATTTAAAGCATCAAGATCATCACCTACCTCGCCCCAGCTTGAACTCTGCAAAGGTCTGACCTTATCCCCGGACCCAAAATTTGTTTTCCCATTACTCCAGCGAAAACCCAAAAATCAAAAAACAAACGTACCTATCTCTTTACTAGCCTAAAATCAGTTCCTATTGTAAGTCATCTCGCATCCTACTTGCTTATTTTCTCGAGATTGACGGAGAGAGCCCTCTCCTGTCCTCGTAGGGCTAGCTACGAGGCTGAGCGTGGTTTGATGTAGCCTTGAGTTTACTTCATTTCAGCCTGAGGTAGATTTGAGCGCTAACATAGTGGCGACCATACTGGGGAAATCTCAATGGTTTGCTTGTTGATGTGTTTGTTCCATGAGTCTTAGACGGAGTCTAAAGTCACGCCAGGTAGCTTTCGAAACGCTTTTGTTATGCATAAGCGGAAGTAGATAAACGCTGCTTCAGTCGATCTCCGGTAAGCTTGTGTGTGCAGTACTTGATTTGTAAATCACCCCAGTATACTTATTCGTTCTAGACCTTTTGGATGATTGAGTCTAGGAGTCGAAAGGCTGAAAATAATTGACTGTGTTCCTTGAAATTTATCCCGAGAAGATCAATACACTGGCTTCAAGAAGGAATACTAGGGCGAATCCTGACCCTGATCCACCAACAATATTTGAAAATCCAAATCTGATTCTGAGGACCCTTAGAAAACAAGGAAGTCAAGAAAGTTCTGAAAGAGAAAGCCAATTGAGTTTTGGGAGTTCCAGAGTGCTTACCCGATCTGCATCCTGTCCTGTGAAAATCATATATGTCGATGAAATTCCTTTTGATGCACGGTTTGAAACATCCTTGTTTGTAAATTTTTCCGAAACTGAATTGTCAAGATTAGTTCCAGATCCATTGTTTACTGAAGATTTGCAATATAGATTTGTTTCACATTACCTGGATAGACAGCTGCAAAGTTCCATTGTGGATACTAACACTCCTGAATTTACTGAATCTGCTTCATAAATTCTTGAGCCATCTGAAATTGCATCGAGTTCACGGATCCCTACTGAGCCTCCCTTTATCCCTACCATTCCGGTTCAGCCTGAGCTTTCTGATCAACAATCAATAGTAATTTCTCCTCCGTCTCCATTAAATACATCTCGCAGACCTACTGCTCCCACTCCTCCTGTGTCTCCTCGACAACAGATTGTCATCAATCCACCAAGAGCTATGGCTGCTCGTTTTGCACCTCTTGTGTTACCACAGCAGTTGAATGATATGCCCGCAGACTATCAGAGTAAGATCCCAACATTCGATGGCACTCCACAGAGTCTTCCTGCACAACAGCATGTAGATAATATGGCAGATTTCTTTGATCGTTTCGAGATTGATGAAGAGAATGTGAGTATGAGGCTTTTTGTGCAAACTTTTGGAGGAGAGGTAAGAAAATGGTTTAGAGCCTTGCCGCAAAGAAGCATCACTACATTGGCAAAACTCCAGAGGCAGTTTTTAGATCGATGGGAGATGAAGAAGGATCCGCTGCAGATTACTTCAGAATATACAAACCTCAAACGTAATCCTGGTGAGTCTGTTCAGGATTATATCATTAGATTCAATACAGTGTATAATGCTATTCCAGATGACTTGAGACCGTCTCAAAAGTCTGCTCTCCTTAAATTCCCGGATGGCTTTGATCCGGAGATGGCTTATTCCCTTCGTGATAGAGATCCACCTACTTTAGAAGATATGCAGAAGGTCGCTGTTAGTGTTGAGGCAAATCTGAATGATAAAAGAGCACGGTTGAAAGCGGAGAAAAGAGTGACAATAAAGGAAGAGTCGTCCACATCTATATCAGAACAGCACTTGGCTCGTGAGTTGGAAAAGGTTTTAAAAAGAATGAATCTCGACAAATCAGAAACACAGTTTCGAAATCCAAATTTCCGTGGCCAGCAGCAGCCGCAATTCAGAATTAAGCAGCGTGAACAAAGAGCTCAAGAGCCAGCAGCCCAACAGCAGATTAAGACCCCTCTTTTGCAGAATTTTGTGAGTCATGATTCCGATGATGATGATGATGTGTCAGGTGAGCAAAATCATTTCTTCACTCCCGATGATTTGCCTATCTATATCACTGAGGATGAGGAATATGGAGAAAGTTCAATTGTTCAGAAAGATGAGGATTTCATCCTAACAAATGATACAGATTTAGAGGAAGATTCAGATGAATACCAAAGAGGATATATGAATGCGTTGACTGCCCAGCAGAAACAATATTCATTGAGAAATCGAGATGTGCCCATAAATCCCATTCAGAAAAGAAAAGAAGCTTCAGCACCGAAGACAGATTCACCGATACCACAAAAGAGAGGAAAAGAAACAATTGACCCCGCAGCAAGTAAAGTGCCATCAGCTGAGAAGATAAATCAGTCAAACATAGTGAAAGACAAGGCTGAAAAGAAGGAAGTTCCAGTCAGAGAGGTTGAGAAAGTTTCAGCATTTAGTTTGGAAAATGAGATTTCCAAACTGAAAATATCTATTCCTTTGACAGAAATTATGAAGAACAGCAGCTACCGTAGTCAAGTCTCCAAAATTCTGAACTTTGATCCAATGATTGACACAGTAAATGTTGAGGATGATCAGCCGGAATTGATTTTTGGGCCTGCATTAAATGGTGAGTCTCCTGACAGTAATGTTCCTCCTTTTTACATCAGTTTGAGGTTGCATGAATATATATTGCATAATGCTATGCTCGATTCGGGTGCTTCACACAATTTGATGCCAAAGGAAATCATGGAAAAGTTGGGATTAGACATTACAAGAGAGTATCATGATTTGTATTCATTCGATTCCAGCCGGGTAAAGTGTATAGGACTCATCAAATATTTGGTGGTAAGTTTAGATCAAATCCCAGCGAAGAATGTTTTGATGGATGTGGTGGTTGCCGACATTCCTCCTCGGTTCGGGATGCTCCTTGCAAGATCTTGGGGAGCAAAGTTGAAAGGTACACTTCAGTTAGATTTCTCTTACGCTACAATTCCAGTCTTCGGTCAAATGAGAAAGTTATACCGAGAGCAGAAGATGAAATACATGATAACTAGCAAAGAGAAGCCAATCAATCATCTTGTGAATTATGTACATACTGATTTAGAGTCGTTTGTGTTGCTTGCTGATAGTTTTAATGATGTAGAAAGTCAATTAGTTCAGGCAGAAGACATACCAGAAATAAATGAGAATTTTAGAGAAGTTTTGCAAAAAGAAAGAAGAGAAAAACAAGCTGTTTTGGAGCAATCAACTGAAGACAATGGGCAGCAAACAGGAAAAGCAGAGCCGACACAGTTTCAGCATTTAGAGGACGATGAAGATGGTCTTTGGACCATGGATTTTGATGGTGCAGTGGGCAGCGATGGTGCTGGGATTGGTGTGTGGATTCGAAGTCCATTTTCCGCTCCTGATAAAGTTCTGAGCAATGTGAGAGTGTGTTCTTACAAGCTTGCATTTGACTGTTCTAATAATGAAGCGGAATACAAGGCTCTTATTGCTGGCCTTAAGATTCTTAAAAAGCTGAAAGCGAAAAGGATTGCAGTATATGGTGATTCAGAATTAGTGATAAAGCAAGTTAAAGGTGAGTTTCAGGCTAAGCATCCTCGCATGAGGGCTTACCGAAATGCAGTTTTGGACATTCTGAAGTTATTTTTTTATCATACTTTGACATGTGTGCCCCGCATACAAAATGGTGTTGCTGATGGACTTGCTAAGGCAGCAAGCAATCTTAAGATTCCAATGAATTCCAGCAACAAGTTTGAGATACATGTGAAACACCGGCCCACCGTTCCAGACAATCAGCGATGTTGGCAAGTCTTTGAGGATGATGAGGAGATTAGTGAATTTTTGCAGAATAAGGGTAAGTTTAAAGATACCTCCATAGATACAGAATTTGATGATGGTAGTGATGACATACAGATAAACCAAATGGATGTGCTGCAACTTAAGGATAACATCATTCCTAAGGGATTGATTCCTTTGGAAGAGTTGTTTGATCAAGATGATGTAGCCCGCAAACCGACATTGAGGCCAACAGAAAAAGGTGTCGAAGAGGTAAATATTGGAACAGCTGAGAATCCCAAGATGGTAAAATTGTCAAAGTCATTGTCACCAAAGGTAAAGGCAGAATATGTGAAATTGTTGTCTTCATTTTCTGATGCGTTTGCGTGGGATTATTCAGATATTAAAACATATGATACCAACATCATTCAGCATACTATTCCCATCAAACCAAATCAGAAGCCTTTCGTCAAAAGTTGAGGAGGATCAATCCAAAGCTGCTACCATCAATCGAAAAAGAGGTAAATAGGTTGTATAAGTCAGGAATCATTGTGCCTATTCAATTTTTAGATTGGATATCAAACTTGGTGCCCGTGAGAAAGAAGACAGGTGAGATCCGTTTATGTATTGACTTCAGAAATCTGAATAAGGTATCATTAAAGGACAATTATCCGCTGCCAAAGATGGATCACATATTGCAGCGAGTAGTTGGAGCATCAAGGATGTCACTACTCGATGGATACTCAGGTTATAATCAGATTTTAGTGCAGGAAGATGATCGTGACAAGACTGCGTTCACCACTCCTTAGGGAACATTTCATTACGCAAAGATGCCGTTCGGTTTAAAGAATGCAGGCGCTACCTTTCAGCGTGCTATGGACATGGCTTTTGCCAATGAGAAAGATGTGTTTTTGGTTGTTTACCTTGATGATCTAACTGTATTTTCTAATTCTGATGAGGAACATTTATATCATTTGAAAATTGTTTTCCAGAAGTGCAGAAAATATGGCATTTCGCTGAATCCAAAGAAGAGCCTTTTTTCCATGGATGAAGGAAAGCTCCTTGGCCACATCATATCGAAAGATGGCATTCGAGTTGATCCTGCACGTGTTGAAGCCATTCAACAGATTGAACAGCCTCGGAACAAGAAAGAGATACAGTCATTTAATGGTAAAATGAATTTTCTGCGTCGTTTCATTCCCAATCTTGCAGAACACCTTAGAGAAATCACGAACATGCTGAAAAAGGACAGTCAGGTAAGATGGACAGAAGAGGCGGTAAAGTCATTCAATTTGGTAAAGATAGCTCTTTCCTCAGCCCCTATTTTAATCAGCCCAGATTACACACAAGACTTAATTTTATTTTCTTTTGCTTCTGAGCACACATTGGCAGCTGTTTTGATGCAAAAAAGGGACGGAGTTGAGAAGCCCATTGCTTTCTTCAGTCGGATAATAAGAGATGGAGCATTGAAGTATAATATCATTGAGAAACAAGCACTTGCGCTTGTAAAGGCCTTGAAGGATTTCCGTGTGTACATATTGCATTCCCACATTACAGCATACGTTCCTAACGCAACAGTTAAAGATGTTTTGGTACAGGCAGATCCAGAAAGAAGAAGAGGTAAGTGGATCGCTGCGTTATTAGAATACGATGTGGAGATTAAACCAACCAAGCTGATCAAAGGACAAGGACTCGCCAAGCTCATGGCTGAAACAAATCTGCATGCTCTAGACATAAATTTGATCGCTGCCATGTCCGATGAAGATGAGGAAAGTACGTCATTCCAAGTATCCGATATTTTGTTTCTTCCCCTTGGTATGCTGACATTTTATACGTGCTTCAGAATTTGTCTCCACCTCCCGGGATGCCTAGAAATAAGAGTAGAACATTGAAGTTAAGAGCTGCTAAATTCTGCATTCTGAATTCTGCATTATATTGGAAAGACCCTGGAGGTATGTTGTTGAATTGTTTGGTAGAGGAGGAAGCTCAAAGAGTTTTGGAGGATTTTCACAAAGGTGACTGTGGAGGTCATTTTTTTTGGAAGACCACAGCGAATAAGATTCTAAGGGCAGGGTATTATTGGCCTTCTTTGTTTTCTGATGTGTTTAAGGCTGTTAAAAATTGTCATGAGTGTCAAATTTTTGAAGGGAAGCAGAAACTACAGCCTTTGCCTCTAAAACCAATCGAAGTTAGTGCACCATTCCAGCAGTGGGGATTGGATTTTATCGGGGAAATCCACCCAGCATCTTCCGGACAGCATAGATGGATCTTAACAGCTACAGACTACTTCACGAAGTGGATTGAGGCGATTCCCACTCGACAGGCCACTGATGCGGTAATCATTTCTTTTCTTGAAAACAATATTCTGTCACGTTTTGGGTGTCCTAGTAAAATAATCACAGATAATGCAGCAGCCTTTAAGTCTAAGAGGTTGGTTGATTTTTGCTTTAAGTACAATATTACCTTGGGACATTCGACCGCCTACCATCCGCAAGGGAATGGTTTGGCGGAATCTTCAAATAAATCCTTGGTGAATATCATTAAGAAATTGCTGGAAATCAACAAAAAGGCCTGGCACAAGAAGTTAGTGAATGCATTATGGGCTGATAGGGTAAGTCAGAAGAAGTCTATTGGCATGTCTCCTTTCGAGTTGGTGTATGGGACGGATACAGTTTTTCCTACTTCACTTGCTGTCCCGGTGGTCAAATTGCTTCAGGAGGCTGGAAGTGAAGAAGATCCTATGCAGCGGAGGATTAATCATATGATTCATTTACAGCAGACACGAGAGGAGGTATTTCAAAATACTTTCAAGTTGCAGGAGCGCATAAAGAAGATCTACGACAGAAAGGTGAAAGCAGATAAGTTTCAGTTGGATGAGGTAGTTTTGAAATGGGATGCTCGGAATGAAGATAAGGGAAAGCACGGCAAATTTGAAAATCTGTGGAAGGGTCCTTTTAAGATTGCAGCGTATCGGGGTCAAAATGCATTTCTTCTCAAAGAAATTAATGGAGATGATTGTCCTGGAGGACCGATCAATGGTCGGTTGCTGAAGCGTTATTATTTCTGAGTACTTGCTGCTGTTCTCATTGTCATTGTATATATCATTTTACTTTTGTTTCGTTGCAAGTGTGCACTGATCTCTCATTTTCAGTCTGGGGCCCGGAGCGAAGGCTATAATTCTGGAAATAGAGGTTGGTTGGTTTGAAATTGTCAAGTTAAGTTTTATTAGTCTTCTAGTTTTAAAGTCATGTCAGTTTTGGTCAAATCTGCAGTCAATAAAATTGTCCAAAGTTTGTTTTATCAGTTGAAATAATGATTCCATCGCCCAATGGATGAGAGGCACTGTCTGACTCCCCCAGAGATCTGCCGTTCTTGGCATCTCCATGGAGCCACCATCCCCATTGGAGCCAATGTTAGAGTCGGCCCTTACAGCCCTCCGTCAGTGATCATTTCGTCTTTTGCATATTCATTTTTTAGGTGTCTCGCTTGTTCCACTTCGTTGCATTTCACTAGGAGCATGCCATGGACTGACGAAGGGGTCTGTCGTCTTATGTTTCCTCATGTTTACACCTGCAGTGCTATTTTAAAAATTTTCTCAAAAAATCACTCAAAGTCATTGTCATTTCATTTTTGGTCATTAAAATGTCAATAAGTGTCTTTGGTCCTAGTGTCTAGGGTTTTTGAGTCATTTGTATACCAGTCATAAAGCCTGCAAGGTGAGGAAGGTTCCGCATATTGTGATTTTTTATTTTATTATCATCAGCATTTTAAGAAAAAACATTTCTAGTCCAAAACTCTGTTTTGGAACTAGAAATTGTTCATTATTATTTTGTAATAAATTGTACTTATTTCACCAAGAAGAAAATGTCAAAAGCAGACCCCTGGTCTCTTCCTTAGCTAAATAGCCATATCCCTGCAAGAAGATAGCAAAATCATCAAAAATCGAGCTCAGAAAAGCCAAAGAAGATTGTATTTAAAAAGCCAAATGTGAAATTACAAAAACATTGTAATATGGGTTTTCAATTAGATTTGAAACAAATCTGATTGTGGAAGATATTTGCAGCATATATAAAAGCCAAACCAATTTCATTTGCACCAATCTACAGCACCCAAGTCGAGATTTAGAGTTGGAGGGCCGAATTCACGTTTTAAAACTGCGTTGACAGGGTCTTGGAGCTCGAGCGACCCACCTGGGCGCGAGCGACCCACCTGGGCAGAGCGACCCACTTGGGTTATTTCCGCAGTGTGAACTTACAAGGTGAGCGACCCACCTGGGCCGAGCGACCCACGCATCAACAGAGGTTCGAAAATTCGTTTTGAGCGCCCAGTCTGGTTTGGGATCGCCCCCATCGGCCTTCAAACAGGTTTTTAGCAATTGCTTGATGTTTTTAAATGCGTTGGTGGCATCATTGATGATTTCAAACAATTCAAATGGAGGATTTAAACCTCACAGTCATGGCAATATCGTTTTTCAGGGTTTTAAAATGAATATGGATGGTTGCATGAGTTTGTCTCCTATTTTATGTCAGTGATATATCCAGCCTTGCATATATTATCAAAACCATATTATTCTCATGCCCATTATACCATTGTGACCATTGCTATTACTTTACCATGTTCAAGACTTTCGTTCCATGGTGACTATGGTTGTATTGTGTTTCACTGCCCAATGTTAAAAACACTCTCATAACTCTGTTTCATTGCCCATTGACACTTAATAACTCTGTTGTTATTACTCATAGACAAAAACATTCATATGATGCCATGCTCCCTTTGACAATATTTTTTCAATATTCTGAAAGGTTGCCTGCTCCCTTTGGTCAAAATTTCACTTGCATTTAAAACAGAGATTGTGCCTCTTTTCCAATCCATTTAAAACTGAGATATTATCATGGTTTGTTTCCTTATGGTGTTTTGACGGTGGGGATATTTGTTGGGTGTTGAAACACACATCATAACTTTGTTTGCACTGCTTTCATATCAGTATACATAGTGCCAATAGCTTGGTCAGAGCCATGTCGGAGACAGAGTCAGAATATGAGCTAGGGTCAGGCAGTGATTGGGTGACTGAAGGTAATGTGCCACGGGGGTCCCACAGAGATCACAGAAGTGGTAATCATCGCAGAGAGGAGCCTACTTCTTTGGCTCGGTTGCAGGCATGTCCATTGGCTATGGATTGTTTCCGATACTTGTCATGTTTCAGATTTTGTGAGATGGTTGCACAAACCCGGCCTCATCGTGAATTGGCCCGTCTGTTTGTTCTTCATTTACGGGATGGTCGGGTAAGTCTTACTGGGGTTGATTTCATTGTGTCACCCTTGACTATTGCTCAAGCCACTGGTATACCGAACATGGGCGAGGAATGGAACAAGGGTCAGCATTTAGAGAAATTCCACTATGAGCCATATATTAAAACTCGATATATGGGTTACTTGAGAAGAGTTTTTCCATTCAGATTCTTGAGAGATGAGTATGCACCGCTGATGAAGCTCATCATTCAGTATTTTAGTTGTGAGGGCAGGTATGCTCGTCTTTTTGCGTACCATATTCGTTTGTTGATGCACTTCACAAGGGTACGTATGATGAATATCACGTATTTCATATACCGCAACATAGAGAGGATGGTGATGTTTGTGCAGAAGAAGACGAGCCCAGTGCAGCAGTACAGGAGTATATATCATTTCGCTTTGATTAAGATCATGGTGTCACATCAGTTGGCAGAGCAGGGCATCACATGGGAGGATTTCATTTCTAGAGACTTTTTCAGAGTGCCACAACCGCTTCGCGAGACAGTTCATAATGCAGGAGAGCCTTCACACCAGCCGGACATACTTGAGGTTGAGCATATCAGCACTCCGTTGGTTCAGACATATCAGCGAGGCCACAGGGCCTTATTTGCAGCGACACGGCGAGTATTATCTCCACGTGAGGTGGAAGGGGTCTTGCCGACTTCATCGACACGGTGAGTATTATCTCCACATGATGTGGAAGGGGTCTCGCCTTCTTCTTCAGTACAGGTACAGGACAGGGGCAAGAGGCCCATGCATGATGAGGGCCCATCAGGAGGCCGGGACACAGATTTGACAGTCGTTGATATTGATGCGAGCTCTCCCAGATCGAAACTGAGGGAAGTCATCCAGAAGCAAAGGGCCGAGAATGACCAGCTGAAAGACCAATTGCAGAAGGCTCAGTGGGTGATTAACTATTTGGAGCAGCGCAACAAACAGCTTGAGGATGAGCTCACATTTTATGAGGTACGCCAAATCCGTGAGGACAGACAGTGGAATCGAAAGAGACCCGGTGACATGACACCGACTGACAGAGATACTGTACTCACACGTGTGAATATCCATCTGGAGAAGTTTTTGGCGAAGGCCAATCGAGACAAATACATCCTTCGCCACATGAAAGGCCATTATTGGGCTCGCATGCATGTGTGCAAAGCGAGAATGAAGATCATGAAGAGGAGGTTGCGCAAGGCACTTAGACGGCAGAAAAGGCCTAATCCACTTCGGATTTTGGCCGAGGCTTCATTGACTGGGCGGGACACATGATGGAGGACCTCCGCTCCGAATTTGGGCAAATTTGGAGAAAATTTTGTCATTTTCAAATTTTTGGGTCAAAAAACAGGTTTTGCAGTTACGTGGGTCGCGCGCTCATGCGCTCACTTTTTTTTGGGACACTTGCTGGAGGAAATTTTTACATTTTTTGATTTTTCATGGTTAATTATGCATCCTCTGAAGTCAACTTAGCATTTCATCAAAATATGGATGGTCAAAAAGCTCAAAAACACCATGAAAACCACCTTGCTGCCACCTTTTGCACCAGCAGGGAGTACCTCTGGGAGAATGAGGTTTTGGAGGGTCAAATGAGCTCCAAATTCAGAAATTCCACTTGGGTTGGAAAGTAGACATCCAGGGATTTCCAACGAGCTATATATTTTATAATTTGGATGCCGAAATGCCTCAATTAGTACAGACTATGAGCGACACCACAGCTTTCGGGGAGCGACCCACTTGAAATTTTTCCTGAATTTTCAGCTGCCAGCTCAGTTTTTCGCCTAGTATGGACCAGTTTTGCTAGTGGATAGAATTTTTGGGTTTTTATGATGTAAATTCATGTTTGGCATGTAACTTTGGCTTATTTTTATCTCTTCTAGAAGTTTCACCCTCAAATGAGTAAAAAATCATGTAATGGATCAGTTTCCACTCTTTTAGAGGCAAGTTGTTAGCTGCCTAGATTGTAGTTCCATGATTAGAATTGGTTGAAACTGATCCCTGAAGAGGGAATTCGACCCCTAGAGGCGGGGAAAGGTGTTAGAGTGATCTATATATTGTAATTTCTCAATCATTTTCAGAGGTTGGAGAGGTTGGACTCTTGGGATACTTTTGATATCATTGTACATACTTTTCATATTTTAGCTAAGGAAAGATCAGGGGTTTTGCGGCACTTGTTGGGATCCTTGTGGTGTTCTGTTCTTGATGGTGTTTCTTCTTTGTTTACTGTAAGTTTCTTCATGTTTAATGTATGCCATCCTTTCATATGCTTCTGAACTAAATTGAATGAGTGATTAAGGTTGAATCCATTGTTTACAGTGCTTAGCCTTTGAATTCAATTAGTTCTATATGTTTTCAGCTGTTTGGAAAGGATCCAAGTTCTTCTTTGCCCTCTTCAGCTCCTCCTCGGTCTTATCTATCCATATATCCAATTTAAAGCATCAAGATCATCACCTACCTCGCCCCAGCTTGAACTCTGCAAAGGTCTGACCTTATCCCCGGACCCAAAATTTGTTTTCCCATTACTCCAGCGAAAACCCAAAAATCAAAAAACAAACGTACCTATCTCTTTACTAGCCTAAAATCAGTTCCTATTGTAAGTCATCTCGCATCCTACTTGCTTATTTTCTCGAGATTGACGGAGAGAGCCCTCTCCTGTCCTCGTAGGGCTAGCTACGAGGCTGAGCGTGGTTTGATGTAGCCTTGAGTTTACTTCATTTCAGCCTGAGGTAGATTTGAGCGCTAACACACCACACCTCTATGGAATCCATAATTTCCACCCTGGGGATCCTAGTTACTGATTTGGAAGTTTACCAATACTTACGAGTTTTGGTGTAACGACAAACCTCTACATGGTATCAGAGCTATTTTGAGGGCCACGTCTGTTGTTGATCAAAATCCGAAGCCGGTTTGACTACATGTGAATGCTGTTTTGTAGATCTACTATTTCTGAACATTTTTGGGCTTGGAGAACTGCTCGGTTGTGTCCGGAGCATCTGTTACAGTGAGGAACGCCTTTCATTTCATGCGAAAAGCTTTCTGGCTGCCCAAGTTATGTCAGTTTAGATCTGGAGGTATAAATCATCTATTTTGCAGTTATATTTGTTAATAGTTCTGCTTATTTTGGTTTTTCTTTTCTATATTAAGGTTTTAATTATTTGCCAGATCTATACCCTCTTCTCTATGTATTCTCTTTGTTGTGCGCTCCATGCAATCTCGGCAAATCAGAAATAGGAAAAAGGTTTTTTTTTTGCTACGTATGCTCTTTCCCTGCGTCTTTGTGCGATCTCGGGAAGTCAGAAATAGTGAAAAAAGTGATAGTTGTCGGCAAGGCTAACCGAGAATCTAACATTCTGCCGTAAGGCTTTGTATTTCATTTTTTTTTTATTGCTCGTTTTTTGTGTTTTTTGTGCAGGAAAAGGCACGCACATCGAAGAGTAATAATAATAATAATAATAATAATAATTTATTAATAATAATATTAATAAATTCCCTGATGATTCCACAAGGTTGTATAAGTTTGACAACTTTGGGTCATCATCTCTTCCCTCTGTTTTTGTTGCTCATAATGATGATGTGAGCAAAATTTGGCATGAGCGATTTGGTCACTTAAACTATCTCTCTCTTCAAACTCTATGTAAGGGAAATATGGTGACGGGCCTTCCTATGGTATCTTTCCGAGATGGTGTTTGCTCCGATGTGTACTTGTAAAACATCATCGGGATAGTTTTGACAAATGTGCCTCTTGGCATGCTTCAGCCCCTTTGCAGCTTGTGCACAGTGATTTATGCGGTCCACTTCCTGTTGTTTCTTTCTCTAGTTGCAAGTACTTCTTAACTTTCATTAATGATTTTTCCAGACGCACTTGGGTATATTTCTTAAAACTCAAGAGTGAAGTTTTTAACATGTTCTTGGCCTTTAAGGCCTTTGTTGAGAAACAATCTGGACATCAAATTCTTAAGTTAAGATCAGATAATGGTGGAGAATATGTTAACACAAAATTTATCAACTTCTGCATTGAGCATGGAATTCAATTGCAACATACTATTCCATATACTCCACAAAAAAATGGTGTAGCTGAAAGGAAGAATCGCACCTTAAAAGAAATGGCTAATTGTATGCTTCAATCTAAAGGACTTGGTCTCAATTTTTTTGCAAAAGCCATTAACTGTGCAAATTACATAGTAAATCGCACTCCTACTAAGTTTTTAAAGAATATAACTCCAGAAGAAGCTTGGAGCTCAATCAAACTTGATATAAGTCACTTTCGTGTTTTTGGAAGTGATGCTTGGGCCCATATTCCCGATGCGAAACATAAAGCCTTAGAACCTCAGAGTGAAAAATGTATTTTTGTTGGATATTCTGAAGATGTCAAAGGATATAGACTTCTTCAACCCAAATCCAAAAATATAATCATTTGAAGAGATGTAAAGTTTGACGAAAATATATCGGCCTGCGAGCCTAGTTCGGCGGGTGTGCCACCTTTGGCCTGCGAGCCTGATTCGACATATGTGCCACCTCTCTCTCTCTCTTCTATTTTTAATAGCATTCCTTCTAGTTCAGATGATGACAGCAAGGATGAAAATCCTCCTCCAGCTCGTGAAATTGTTCCTTATACTCCACCGCTTCCAAGATGGGTCCTCTCTACTCGGGATGCAGCAGGTTCTCTTGCAGGTGACCCTGCCGATCGACGACGTACACGTTCTCAGTGTAGGTTTTAACCCTAAACAAAAATTATCTACACACAAATATTATAAAAAAAAATAAACAATAGCAAGAGCATAAAACATAAAACAGATAAACACAGAGATTTTCCCTTGGATCCCAAATCGGGACGACCAGCTTGATAGCTTGATATTTCATTATATTCCTTTTAGTGTTACAACACATATATATATACATGCCGAAGCATACATAAACCCTAATCCATTAACCCTGGATTAAAACATAACCCTAGTTCCCTTGACCGGATCTACAAAAATACCAGGGGCCGAAAAACCATCGTACCCCAAAACCATGTGCAAAACCATGCACAAAACCATGGGCACGGACCACCCACCAGAAATTAAGGACCAAAAATTTTCGCCGGGGCACTGCCCCAGACCCCGACAGGGGGGGCTACTGCCCCCCCTGTGACCCCCCCATTGCACCTAGCACAAAGGGGGGGCTATTTCCCCCCCTCTTACCCCCCCACGCGTGCTTAGTCATGGGAAGAATATAACACATACCCAACATTCTCCCACTTGTTGTTTTCTTTCCACAGGGGGCCACAGTAGAGCTTAATCATTGGCCCAGTTCTTCAACACCCATTGTTTCTCTACACCAAGAGAACTTTTGAGTGCTCACAAACTTCGTCAATTCATCTGCAACATTCTTCAAAGTGTCCACCTTTACCAGCAACACCCTTTTAACCTAAACCATATCTCTAACAAACTGATATTGAACATCAATGTGCTTTGTCTTTGAATGATAAGCAGGGTTCTTAGCCAAGAAAATTTCACTTTGGCTATCACAGTCTATCCTTATAGCTTGCTGTACCAGCCCCATACTTGAACACAATCTACCCCGCAGCAAAGCGCTTCCTTGCTTGCATGAGTGCATTTGCTATGTATTACGCCTACGTAGTTGAAGAGCCACTACAGTTGTCTTTTACTTATGAACGTATTGCACCTCCAAATAAGCTAAAAACATACCCACTTGTAGATCTTGGTCAGGAATCTCTAGCCCGGTCTGCATCAACAAAACCATGAATGTCAAACATTCTTTCCAATCTTAGTCTTCCACGATATACAAGCCATAATCACTAGTGCCACGTAAATATATGAAAACCTGCTTCACTGCTATCCAATGCTCCTTCCCTGGGTTTGACATAAACCTGCTCAATACTCCCACTGCATGTGCAATGTCTAGTCTAGTACAGACCATTGCATACATCGGGCTACCCACTGCACTTTCATATGGAACACGGGGCATATACTCCTCTTCTTCTTGTGTCTTGGGACACTGTTCAGCAGACAGCTTTACACCTACAGGAATAGGAACCTTCACCGGTTTACTATCCTGCATATTGAACCTCTGCAATATAGTCTCGACATACTTCCCCTGGTTTAACCAGAGCTTCCTCTTTGCCCGATCTCTCTTAATTTCCATGCCCAAAATATAATTTGCAGCACCCAGATCCTTCATGTCGAATTTGGAGAGTAGTTGGGTCTTCAAATCTTGGATAATTTCTTTGTCATTTCCAATCAACAACATATCATCCACATACAAGACCAAATAAATAACACGGTCACCAATTAATTTAAAATAAACACAATGATCCTCCTTACTTCTGGTGAAGCCAAGTCCCCGTATATAGGTATCAAATTTCTGATACCACATCCTTGGTGACTATTTTAACCCATACAGAGACTTCTTCAACCTGCATACCAGTTCTTTCTTACCCTTCACCATAAAGCCTTCAGGTTGCTTCATGTAGATCTCCTCTTCTAGATCCCCGCGAAGAAATGTTGTCTTCACATCCATCTGTTCTATCTCAAAATCAAATGCAGCAGCAACAGATAAAAGTAATCTAATAGAAGTAACCTTGGCAACAGGAGAAAAAATATCACCAAAATCAATTCCCGGCACCTGGGAATAACCTTTTGCTACCAACCGAGCTTTGTATTTCTCCACCTTGCCTTCTACATTCATCTTATTTTTAAACACCCATTTTCTCCCAATGGGCTTCCTTCCAGCCGGCAACTCCACCAGATCCCATGCATCGTTTTTGTGCAAGGATGCCATTTCATCAACCATGGCCTCCTTCCAGAGTTTTCCATCCTCTGAATCTACTGCCTCCCTGACAGTTCTGGGTTCATCATCAGTTATAGTTAAGGCAAAACCTGAACAGAAAGCAGATGGACTATACCTTTATGGTTTCCTTCTTTCCCGAACTGATCTTCTCAAAGCTGGAGTTTGTGGCTCTTCATCTTCTGAGTCTTCTTTTGTAGAGTCTGATTCATACTCCTTTAGCTCAAACTCTATCTTCTCAGGTTCCTTTGGTATGACTTCATGTTTAACAACATCTTTCACCTCTCTAAACACCACATCTTGGCTGTACACAACCTTCCTTGTTTCCGGGTTCCAAAGCTTGTAACCTTTTAAACCATCCTTATACCCAATAAAGATGCACCTTTCTGATTTATTATCCAACTTGGTCCTTTTCTCCTTTGGAACATGTACATATGCATCACATCCAAATACCCTTAGATGTGAAAGAGATGGTTTCTTACTAGTCCATACCTCATGTGGAGTCTTATCCTCCAACGTTGATGAAGGTGATCTGTTAACTAAGTAACATGCAGTCTCCACTGCCTCTGCCCAGAATTCTTGTACTAACCTGGTACCACTGAGCATGCTTCTTGCCTTTTCCATAGGCATTCTATTCATTCTTTCTGCAACTCCATTTTTCTGTGTATATGGAGTAGTCTTCTGTCGTGCTATACCACACTTCTTACAGAACTCTTCAAATTCCTTCTTGCAGAACTCCCCACCATTATCTTTCCTTAGTGCCTTTATCTTCTTCTATGTCTGGTTTTCCACCAGAGCCTTAAATTCTTTAAATTTGTCAAAGAGTTCAGATTTCTTCCTCAAGAAATATATCCATGCACTAGTAGAAAATGCTGAAATTAGTGACTATGTGACTAAAAAATTTAGTGACCACAATTATTTCAAGTGAATTACTACTAAATTTAAGAAATTTTAAGTGACCGAACTAAAAATGACTAACTTAAACAACTAATTTAGTCTAGAGATAAAATATACGACTAGATAATAAGTGACTAACCTAAAAACGACTAACTTAAATGACTAATTTAGTCTATGACTAAAATATATGACTAGATAATAAGTGACAAATTTAATAATGATTAACATAAATGACTATTATAGTCCAAGAATAAAAATATGACCAAATAACAAGAACAACAAGTATATGAATTAGTCATTTATGTTAGTAATTTTTAAATGTGGCGGATAATTGTTTTCAAGCCAACAACTATAAATTGTGGAATACCATTTAGTTTGGAAATTATCTCCTCCCAAGTCTTAATTTTATATTTCCTTCTTATTTTTTTGTCAAAATACATTATCCCACTGAAGGGATGCATGCCCTTTCAACTTTGTGAATATATGCTTCACTCTCTCGGGGTCCTCAATTTCTCAAACTCTAGGGATTTCTCCATATTCCCAATCTAATAAATCATTTAGTCTTATCTCCCATGGGGCCTCTAATTTTCACTCTTCATTACTCACATCATGAATATCTACAACAACCTCTATTTTCTTAGCTTCCTTCATGGAATCCATTATAGTTAACATGGACCTCAACATCTAGGTGATTTTATTTGTAGCTATGTTTCCCTCTACCCTATGCTTGTATTCCTAATTCCTTATGTGCTCTTTTACAATTCTCCTTATTATATATCCGCCAAACAAATTCTTTTTGATGACATTGTTCTTCAATTTGTATGTAAGTCTTAAACCTACTTTGATACCAAAATAATGCAACCTAGATTAATATTTGCATAGGCAACAATAATCATGGTTACAAATCCAGTTCAAATAGAACACATGATAAGCAATTAAAAACACACGCAAAGTTTTGTATTCTAAACAAAATAAAAAATGACTTTACTCTTAGAAAAGCATGGAACCCATATTAAGAACCACTTAATTCTTGTTTTGGTTAAGCTAACTTTTTACACTCAACATTTCATTATAATTTGCACTCTGAATAAATTATATATATATATATATTACAACATTTTAAATTTCAATAAACCAAATTTTAATCAATCAACCACTTACAAACTGTAATAATAATAAATAAATAAAATAGTAAAAAACTCTCTAAATTTTATAATAAAAAGAAAATAACCAACCAAAAAATAAATATGATCACAAACACTCTCATATAAATAATTTTCCTCAACAAATTCAAATTTCCCTCTGTCCATTTTCAATTTTCCCTCCATAATCTCAGTCGATGACTTTACATCAATGAAATCATCTAAACCCTCAGGGACTTCGATAAACCGGACCCTAATAGTATGCCTCCATGAAATCCTCGGATGTCCACCATTATTCCACAATGGCCTCGGAAAAGATGACGAAGATGGAGGCCATGAACAATAATGGAAAGGAGGTGGATAGGGATCCGATAGTGGTTTTCCTCTGGCGATCACGATGAATTTCCTGAATGATAGTAGAATCGACGAAGAAACCCTTGGTGGCATTGCCTTCGTCTAGTATGTGGGCACATAGAATTAGCCATGATTGTGCTCCTTCATTCCCTTTCTTATCTCCCCGGGACGCCCAGCGAAGCCTTCAACCATGGCAGTTGATCCTCTGTCTCAGCTTGTCTAACAAGGCCGTCAATTCCACTCTCACCACAGATTTAGGGTTGTAGCTCCTCCATGTCCACACAACTAGAGCCGAGGAGGTGGTTGATATTGTGATGGCATTGTTGCACACGTTCTTGTTGTTGAAACAACGCTTTTCCAGCTCCAGTTGGCTTGTATCGCTCCAGCTCTAGTGCCAAGGTACCCACTGCCATGGTCTCATGCTCAGGATCACTGGCTGACTAGCCTCAGCCTACGCTCTTACCACAAAGATCTTGGCATCCAAGATGACAGTCCTCTATTAGGATTGCGAAGAGGTATGCGTTATTGATAACTTTTTTGTAATTTTTAGAACACTTTCCTCTGAATAAATAATTTTTCAAGTCAAATCTCTAGTGGCATTTGAGAATTAATGAACCCAAAAAAACATTCTAGAATATTTTTTTTTTTTTTGGCATTTGAATGTTGGATCTGTGTACATTTATGAAAATGCCCTAACAAACATTATATTTAAATTAACACTACCCAAGGGTAATTTTCAATGACCTTCCATGATTTTTTTTTGCAAAGGACGGGCACTAACCAAACATTTAAGCCATGGAGCGTTTCTTTGACTTTATAATGATGGATCTAGAAACATTGCACTCATAGGAATTATATCATGACCAACGTCATCTCAATGTGTATAACATTTACATAATTCTTTTCCTATGCTTGGGGACATGAGTGTGATTTTAAACTTCCTTTATGTGAAGAGAAAAGTTGTGAGAGGGTGCAGATATTTCCCTCCAGCCACCAAATAGATGGATAATTTTAATGGTTTTCTTTCAACAAGTGACCTTGTGTCGCTCCACTGTGCTGTGACAAAAGAAACACTATATATTCTCAATCTTGAAACTTTCCAACACATAAAGACATGTAATGGATCTAGATTATTTCAAACTATTTCTATTTGGCACTATTAGTTTATTACATTCTCCAGAACATAGTATTCAAAACCGGAACTAGTGCCCGGACTAGTCCACATATCAAACTGGGTTTCAAACTAGAACCGGTCAAACCAGGATTGGTTACATCTTGTTAATTTTAGGTTAACATGTTATTTTCTTAGGGAAGTTACTTCAGGAATCCATTTTAGCCTGATTTTCCATTAGCAATCACATAATACATTGTTATAATGACAGTAATTGAAGAAATAACATAGATGAAAGATGCAGTAGACAAGCCAAGACAAGAGTACACAAGGATATGGCACAAGCCAGGGAAAAAACCCCAAGATGTGGAAAACCCTTGATCAATTCATCTTATTATTAATATCAAATGTTCAGCAGAGAGAGAAAGTACAATAATTTAAAGTCAAAATGACTTGCCAATTTGAAGATCTAATATGACTGCCCTTGGACAATTGAATAGCCCAAAACTGCAATTTCATCATTCTGTGAACAGTAGTCAGCTAAGATCTAGTTAGGGTTTCTTACAGTCCACTATTTTTCCATTCAATTGATCAATAAAATCTCCTTTCAACTGCAACTTTCGTTGGCAAGCAATAGGTTTTCCATCGCTAGCCCTTAGAATTGATTTGAACCCAAGATAGGATTCTCGACCCCTCTATATAACCTGGTGCATGCCTGCGGACCTATCTGGAGTAATGGCTCTAAAGTGCAGACACAGAAAGGGGGAAATTCTTCTTTAATTTACCATAGATAAGCTCGAAGTCAATACCCAAACATAACCTGACTTTTTGGGGTTGAATTCAGACCTGTAATGACAGGATTACCCATACAAGTTGCCCTAAAATTTCATCAAGTCCTATGGCTGTTTATTTGAGGAATCATAGCCCTAGTTGTTGAAGAAGAAACCCAAAATAGACAACCCTTTGTCCTCTTCAAGAGCTTGGCTACCTTAGATATAATTTGGAGCCCTTTGATGTATCAAATGAGGTTGAAGGCACCTCTATATATACAATTTTTAAGGGAAAAAATACATGATTGTTGGGACTTATGATGATGAGGCTGACCTTGACAATTTGTACATGAGTGGGCGTAAATTCAAAAACACACTTCTTCTTGTCCAAATTTGACGATCTTTAGGTTGATTTTGGTCCTCTCGAAAAGAGGAGTTCATTCAATAATCACCTCCAACAAATAGGCTATCCAATGGTGGAATTTGGCCCTAGTTTCTAATTTTAACACTCCCTCTCAACTAGGGAGAATTCCACTTGATAGTTTATCATTCCATTCAGTCATCATGAAATATCTTGACATCATGTGCCATCTCTGTTTATTATCTATTCTCTACTCTACTGAACATTGATAAGAATAATGAAGAAGAATCGATAGAGAGTGAGTCACAAGACCTTACCGCTCTCCAATGACAAAAGTCAGTCCAGACTCCATATAACCAGATGTAAAATTGTAATCAGACTTGATCTCAAGTGATCAAGTTTGTTGAACATCATTCATCCTAGACATAGGGAGTGCGACAGTACATGATGCGTCCATCAGTAGTGTTATGGTCCCAACAACTTTTCCCAACTCATTGGCCAGATGAGAGGTACTTCCCATGTGTCTTGGACTACATGGGTAGGATGATGCAGGAACACTAGCAGGGAAAGAATATATCACATCCTGCTCACAACCACACATAGGGAAAGGAGAATCCACATCCTACAAACACAGTTCACAACCATATGTAGGGAAAGGAGAAACCACGTCCTACAAACACATGTCACAACCATACATAGGGAAAGGAGAAGCTACATCATACAAACACACGTCAGAACCATACATAGGGAAAGGATAAACCACATCCTACACGCATGCAAACCAAGAGTAGGGAAAGAATAAACCACGTCCTACATGCTAATCAATAATCGTAAGAAGGATCCTACATGTGGGGAAAGGGTGAACCACGTCTCAATGACATGTCAAGATCAATCATAGAGAATGAGCATCCTACATGTGGGGAAAGGATGAACCACATATTACCGACATATCAAAAAGCAGATGCTTGAGTGCATCTCTCATTAGGTATCCACAAGAGAAGGTGAACCACTCATCCTGCTCTTATGCCATAGGAGAAGGTGAACCTCTCATCCTATGCATATCTCATCAATCATAGGGGAAGGTGAATCACTCACCCTACTAACATGTCAGCCATCATGGGGTATCATAGGGGAAGGTGAACCACTCACCTTGTACATAGTGCACCAATAGGGGAAGGTGAACCACTCACCATATGGTCGCTCATAGCTCTCAAGAAGTACCTTAGGTCCCCAGGAGCTCCCAAAGCTCAATGTTCAACCATGAAATTCCTAGCAAGGTCTATCCACAACTCCCAGCCTCTCTCTGAAGAAAGTAATCTATTAATTCAACAATTATGAATCTAGGTAGCTTTCTAATGTATTGTAAAGAGATACCCAATTTATGTGGAGTACAGATTCTCTGAATAATATCGCAATATAACATGTGCTCAAATGGTTCACTGAAGAACTTCTTCAACCAAAATGGATTCATAATAATACATGCTTGTTGCTTTATACAATCAACCTCAATAGTGCTTTCAGAGCAACCAAATCAAGAGATATAGTACTAGATGTACTCTTTCCATCCATCATACTGGCAACCGATCCAACATCAGAATATTCATGGAATCTTGGATTTCATTTGTGTACCTCAAATTATAGACAATAGAGTCATTGAGATATCTTACTAAGCAACTATAAATATATATATAGAGTCTTCATAGCAAGGAATTTATCTAGGACATCGGGGATCCCACTAGATATGCATATGCAGACTCGCAACTTCTTCATCGGATCTTAAGTGCATGAAATAGATTATCAAGGCTAGGTCAGATCCCTCTTACTTTGAGAGGGTCATCAATCATATATCATCAATATGTACACCTTTATGGCTCAGTGTAACTTACTCTGGATATACATAGAAAAGTCATGATCATGCAACTTCCATGCAGGCTTTCAAATAATAGGGATATATCTGAGTTATTTTCCTTATCAATAAACATTTGGCAAGAAGAGTCATCAGGTCATACTACCAAGGATTCTGTAGCTCCCTCTTAAGACTTGTTTCATGTGATCATCTAGCTTTCAATTACGAGCTTCTCAAGCAAGGGATGAGCCTTTTCATGAGGCAACTGCAACAATAAACTTCAAGGAAGCTCAAGGTCAAAGAGGAAAATTTTGAAGAATCGTCATGGTTCTTCTTTAATTAGGCAGAAGAAATCCTCCCATGATATTATTTCAAAATATATGAATTATCCTCCATCGCTAGGTGACAAGTGTCAAAATCAACATCTCATCTGCTTATTGTGCTCGTATAGAATTTGTCATGCACTTTCTTCAAGGAACCTCAGTTTTCATGTTGATAAGCATTGTTATAGAGATATGCTCCAAAGTCCCATGCACTTCTTCACTTGGTTTTTCTTTAAAAAAAAAGGTTTCAAGAGTGTTGCACCCCTTTTCAAAATCTAAGGTGCTATAAATTCTTTTACAGGAAGATCCCTGTAGCTTCTTCAAAAGATAAGCTATCCAATGTTTCCATATGTATTATTCACAATTTCGATAGTGAACAAGGCTATAATACAATCATCAATCTACTGGGGCTACAATATATCATTATGGCTACTTGATTGTAGTAATATCATGCATAATACTGGACTTGAAAAGAGATCATAGATGATATGGAGCTGTAGAGAAGTGTCACACATAGTAGAATTGTGCCATATATCATTGTGAGGTAACCAACAATCTTCACTTTACATGGTTCTATGATAGCTTCAAGTCTTCAAACTTCCAGGAGCATGATTCCTTTCGAATGATCCAAGATCTTTGCTTACAAACATGTCTTCAACAAAAGCTCTTCTCTGCTATATAAGGATTAGTATAGAAAAACTGAAAGATTGTTAACTGTGTTATAAATATCGAATGCTTTCATCGCTTGATGCCTATAGCTATGTAAGTCAGAAAATCTTCAAAAGTCGACTCAATTGATATAAGAAGTATAGATCATGTCATTGTAGAGTGTGCAGGACTTGGTTCACATTCATCATTTATCATTGTATGATGTACATATGCATTAATGCTCTGGAGCCTTACTAATGATCCATCAACCTAGGGGCCTTGACTTCTTTTTCTTTATGAGTTGAGTTGTAGTTGTGTTTAGAACAATAGTAAACTAAGGTTCTTCTTTTCTAGGCTATGAGGGGAAGAGACACTCAGAAGTTTAACAGAGAGATATAAGAAACCAATGTCAACATACTACCCAAGGCCATGATTGATCATAACTTTGATTAGAATTTCCATACTTTAATAGCTTTTTAAAATACCATAATTGTTTCAGGGCTTGCAAGAATGCCATGAATATACCAATATTGATTGAATGTATGTATATATGTTGATTGTTGACGCCAATATTGCTCTGCCTGCAAATATGATGTCATGCACATATTGCAGCAACCATGTCAATATATATACGCAATACCATAATGTCTTCTTATAATTAGAGTATCTATTTTATGCATACAATGTGGATAATTTTACACGGCTAAGATGACATCAATACCATATGCAATAATCATATCTGAAACCATACACTGATTTATATATGGTTTTTTCATACCAAAACATTTCCTGCTCGTTAAATATATTGCTGGAGACATATTTTATGTGCCAATGTGATGAGAATGAAAAATTACATATGCGATGAGCCAAAAGAGGTACGATGGATTCAGAACCATGTGAGGTGCCTAACACTAACAGGTGCCTAATATCAAATGTTCAACAAAGAGAGAGAGTACTGCAATATCATCATGTTGTTAACAGTAGTTAGCTAAGATATGGCTAGGGTTTCTTACAATCCACTATCGTTCCATTCAACTGATCAAGAAACCCTCCTTTCAACTGTGACTTTCCTTGGCAAGCAAGAGGTTTTCCATCGCTAGCCCTTAGAACTGATCTGAACCCAAGATAGGTTTCTCGACCCCTCTATCTAATATTGTGCATGCTTGCGGACCTACCTGGAGTAATGGCTTTGAAATGTGGACACAAAAAGGGAGAAATTCTTCCTTAAATTGATCATAGGTTGGCTTGAAGTCAGTACCCAAACATGACCTAACTTTCCGAGGTTGAGTTCAGACCTGTAATGGTAAGATTACCCATACAAGTTACCCTAAAATTTCATCAAGTCATGCAGCTGTTTATCTGATGAATCTCGAACCTAGTTGTTTAAAAAGAAACCCAAATTAGACAACCCTGCGTCCTCCTCAAGAGCTCAACTATCTTAGATATAAATTGGATCTATTTGATGTAGCAAATGAGGTTGAAGGCCCCTCTATATATACAAATTGTTTAAGGTCAAAAGACGTGACCGTTGGGCTTTTTTATGATGAGGTCAACCTTGACAATTTGAACATGAGTGGGCACAAATTCAAAAACACACTTCTACTTGTCCAAATTTGATGATCTTTAGGTTGATTTTGGTCCTCTGAAACGAGGAGTTCAATGCAATAATAATCTCCAACAAATGAGCTATCCAATGGTGGAATTTGGCCCTAGTTTCCAATTTTAATAGACCTCAATGAACCAGGCTTTAAAAAAATACATGAAATAATTATTTTTTAATGAAAAAGCTATTTTTAAGATTTAAAACCATGATTCCAAACCAATAGAGATAAAATATGCAAATTTTTTTCATCTATATACCATGAAAAGGTGAATATATCAAAATGGAACCAAGTACAATACATATCAACAACAAAAAACATAATCAATGAGGCTGTAAATGGACTTTAGAGTCCAAAAACAATGCTACAAGATATGGGGCTACTTACCTACTACAAGTCTACATATCAGTGATCAACATGATCACTCCCCATCATGATCAAACTCATCACCACTACTAGACATGGGAGCATCAACATGGGATACATAAATAATCTGGCTTAGAGTTTGAGGACTCCTAAGATTTCTCTGCAACCTCAATAGCATTGGTAGTAGTAGCAGCAATACTAGACATCAAAACTACAAATCATTGATCTACATGACCACTCATGAAACTCATCATTGATTCAACACTACTAGAACTGGAATCATCAAAAAGAGATGCATAAACATCATCTAGCTCAAAGTATTCAGACTTGGATTGCTCAACCTTTTAATATGCCTAACCAATGATTTTGGTTTGAGTGAAGGGTTCATCCCCTCAACCTTATAATGTGGTAGAAAAAGCTTAGCATTCCTAACCAATTATTTTCCTTTGAGTGAAGGATACATTTTTGTTAGGGCCATGGTAGACGTGTTCAACAATCATTACCACCAACATCAATGAAGTTCAACAATCAATGGCACCAACATCATCTTGCTAAACCTTGGTGGTTATCTTTATCAAGACATGTTTCTTGACAATTGAAGTGTGCAATTCTAGTCATGCTCTCATCTCAGCTCATATTTGGTTTGGCTTCAAAACTTGAAGATTGGTTCCTTTGTTGCTAGTATATGTCCAGGCTTAGAAAATTTATATTGCAGAAAGGATTGGCTGCTTTCTTTTCAACTGTTTGTTGTTATCGTGTACCCTTGTGGGTCTTGACAAACACCAACATTGCCAAGATTATTCTGCCAGGGGACTCCTCCCTTACCATGGATATTAATAATATGTCCAGTGGTTATATTGAATATTTTAAAATTTTATTTTTTTCATGTTGAACTCACATTCAAGCTATTCATGCCTTCCTGTACTTAGGAGTAGTCTCTGAAGGCTCAACAGAGATGGATCAGTCTACTGAGGTCTAGAGAGATCTGCTTTGATGTGTTTTCTGCTAAAATATCTATAAGACCAAAGTCAAAGAAACATCAATATGTAATTTCAACATTGTCTAGATACATTTTGTTGTTTTGGATGATAGTTTCATTGAATTTCGTATGGTTCTTAGAGCTATGCAGAAGGTTGGTAGGTTTACATTCTTATTCAAGTGAGAAGAGGTATTGTTTCAGTCTATGAGGTGACCAACACATGATTATCTTGATGTGAGCTGCCATGGCCCCTAGGGTCAAAAAATTTCCATATTACGTCAAAGAGGACAGAACCATCTTGAAAATTTTAACTATACATGTTCAAAAGCCTACATATAAAAAGCAGAAAATCTTTACTACATGGTTTCTAGAAGAGCAAAGGATTATTGAGGTCAATTAAAACCAGTTTCTTCTAAAGCTCAAGAGTATCAATGAGAGAATAGCGAGATTGGAGATAAAAGTGGCGGACTTATGATTCTGTGAATACTTGTACAGCTAGAAAACCTCCTCCATCTATTCTACTTTGCTCCTTAAAATAAACTAAAAAAGTAAGTGATTTTGTTACCTCCTTTTAGAGGAAATTGAAATAATTTAGAAAATTGTACATCTTGAAATCATTACAATTATAAATTATGTTGACCAAATGTCCAAAAGATGAAATATAGCTGGATTTTTTACTAATCATGCAATAACTTATATAGATGACATCTTTTCTTCAATAGAACGACCCAGGACCACTGGCAGCATATCATTGTTCTCCTTCAACAACCAATAAAGGCTATTTCACAATTTGGAAAGAAGGTGTCTCTACTATTTGTATCAATCCAATTACATCAGAAGGGGATTCAAATTGTTCTATGACTTTTGATGGTCTGTAAATATGGTGAAAATTGTTTTTTCAAAAGTTGAGACAATTTCACCGAGTAGGGAGAAAATCATGGGTGTTTAATCTAGATTATAAGAATTTTTTGGGTCCATTACTATCTCCTTTCATAGGGACATGTCTTTTAATATGTTTCATCATCTAATGTGTCCAATCGGTTTTGTAACTCCCATTTAGTAATTAGAGTACTGTCTCTCTAGGTAGTGGGAAGTTACATTATTTGTCAAAAACATGGAAGGAAATTTTTCTCTATTTAAAGAACGAACTTCTATAGGTACACGTCTTTCTGTATGAATTGTCCTCTAATGTGTCTCAATATTTCTATAACTTTCATTTAGTAATTAGAGTGTTGTCCTTCGAGGTAATGGGAAGTTATGCTAGTAAAAAAAATGGAAGTCTTTTTTGAGTGCAAAGACTGGGATATGTGCTACATGGTTTGATAATCTTTCCTAAAGTTTGCTTGCCCCTTTCCTATGAAATGGCCCTTATCCAAAAAATCAGTTATTGAGAGCATTAAAAGAATGGAACACTGGTGGTGGCTTAACATTCCATCGACCTCACTAGTGAATTTCCATCTTGTTGGCTAGTATCATATGCTTTTTAAGTGGAAAAAGTACTTCAACCTATGACTGTGTTCTATCATTTGATATAATTTCAGTTAGAATATGAGTCGTAAAACCATGAAATATGGTGTCATATTTGTGGTACTAGATTGACCTTCTTTATAGAATCAATTGGTGGTACAATATTATTGCAGGGAAATTTGGGTTGGGAAGAATGAATATCTACCATATATACACTTTTAAGGTCCACACTTCACCATACAAACAGAATTAAACAACAAAAAATTGCCACTTAATGTGATTCTTGCCACCAGGAATCAAGAAGTGCATATGGTATTGGGAAATGGTACATGTTTAAAAATGTCGTTTACAAATTTGTAGAAAACTGGGAAATGGCATGATGCAATAATTAATGTGTAAATGAAAAGCTACTATAAATGAATTGCAAAGTATTATTGTCTGAAATAGGACTGTAGGAATAACAATTTTTTTGAAAACAGTACAAATACAATTTCCCAGATTTACTACGGGAACAAGTTTTGAATCGACTTTTGTATTACAAAAGCCCCCACATATATTTTGAGGACTTAGCCAACATGTCAAGTTTTGAAGCCACAACCTCTTTTATTGTGGATTTCTAGGACCCTTCTCAGGATTGAGTAGAATTAGGCGTTGATACTGTCTTGACTCTTGATAGAAAGCTATTTTTGTATTGTAGCACATGAAATTCCATCAGGGAATAAATAATCTAGGCTTATTTGGCTGAGCATATATAAGGATTATCATCATTAAATCCAAGTTGCCATTAATTCATACATGTGCTTTTGGTATCCTGACATTATGTTTGACATTTTCCTATGTGAAATTTTGTTTGACATCTTCCACTTCCTTTTTTGCCACTTTTCTATTTGCTAATACTCCAAGGCTGGACTTAATAGGATCCCCTTCTTCATTGTATTATGGTTTTCTACTGTAAGAAATCTAGACATAACCAGTCCAGGATAGATTAGATTCCTTAGTCTCCAATTTTTTATATATTTACCTTTTGATCACTAGGAAAATAGTGCCATCAACATTCTGTACAGGCAGGTTGTCAATGCTTGCAAGGGTTTCTGATAGGGAAAAGGCATTATTCCCTACAGAAAATGAGTGATTTCCTTTTTTTATCTCAAGTGAATCCTCTGCAGTTAGCACTGGCATGGCATACATGTACTGGTGTGAAAATAATGCCAATGAGAGCATGCAGTGCAGCTCCTCAACAAAATTTGATGTCATATGCAAATGCATTGAGAAAGGCTAAAGCTACAAATCCAAATATCTTATTATGGATCTTTCCATATCTAATATTTTATCATAGACATCTCCAAGAATAAGATCCAACTCTTTTGTCATTGAAGTATGATAAAAGTACGATTCCTGATGATCCATTTCACCTGCAAAAGTAAACTCTTTGTCTTTAAGATTTTCCAATTTACTATTGTCAAGTTTTAGTCCAGAAAGGCACAATTGATAACCAATTTGAGGTATATACATAATGTACCCATGTTTGGTATTATTAGCTTGGCATTGGAGGCATTTTAGCTCAAGTGTTGAAATCTCCTCAAACAAGCCCTCGTATATTTCCTTCAATTCATCCAACTCTAGACAAATCCCGGATGAAATCATCATTCCATATTTATTTCTATTGCTTTAATTAAAGTGAAAGACTCTATTTATCAGTTCAAACTTCATAGATATGGAAAATCTCAATTGTAATGCATGTAAAATCTTGTCTTACAATATTCAAATTGATCATTCCTGCATGCTCTTTGAAATCCCAATTTCAAAAATTTTCCTTATATGTAAAATGGAACTTATACTCTTTGAAATTGTTCTCCAATTATCCAATGTTGACAAATAACCTAGACACCAAAATATCAAGTAGATGTGGAATATTTTTGTGCTAGGCTTGCATCATTTCATCACAATGGTGGAGCATTGGTATAGCGTTGAGACGCCCATTCAAAATGTTGAGATCTAATATAGGCCTTAAGAACCAAGTCCTTAAATTACATCAGCCCATGGCAATGACACACTTATTAAACATGCCAAATAACAAAAATCCTTCCTTGGATTTTCCAATGCCCATGCTACTTGGATGCTTATCAACTTGAAAAATTTGCAAGGCATCATAACCTGTAGCATCGATTTTCAGAAATTTGTTTAATGAGATTTCCAAAACCCTGTCAAATTTTATTGGTGTGGTGTCATATTCCTTCATTTCAATAGTGTTTACAAGCATCTCTTGTTGTAGCATAGCAAGAAGGTCCCCAACAGCGGGAACTTGCACATCAGTTTCAATGTTCTTCATGGAAATGAGTTGTTCATGAGCACATGCACAAACCACCAAATGCTCTTGTACATTCAAAAATTCCAAACACTTGTCCAAAAGCTTAGCATGCTTCAACCTGTTGTTTGGGACATTTGAAAGTAACAACCTGTGAGCCAGCCAATACTCAAGGCTTCCAACAATTCCTAAGAAGGTAGCTATTAGATCACCATGATTAGGAATATCAGAGTTATCATTTCCAAAAATGTTGCAGTACATACAAAGCTCAGGTGCAATAAATAAAAATATTTCATTCTTTATGCGATCATCCAAATAAAACTTAAGAACCCGTTCCAAGATTGATAACACTAAAGTGACTGCTCATATAATTATCTGCAAGATCTCTAGAAAAAATTTGCAGGAAAGCATTTCTTTTTCATAAAAGTATTGTTTTGAGAGCAACCTGGAGTGTACATTTCTATGGATATCTTGAGCTAGTTTTCCATTTATAATGTAGATGCAGGAGCTGGAGGATGGTAATGATTTTGCATGGTATTTCTCACACAAAATCAGTATTGCAAGGCCCTAAAGAAAACTAAAATCTTGTATTCCCAATTGAACCATGATGCAACCAGACGTGTTGGTATCCAGTGAATTCATTTCTTTGTTATTTGGGTGTAAGGGTTTCCATGCTGAAACTTTGTTGGGGTTGTATCCAAAGCGCTAGATTGAAGAATAATTGGTCTAACTTCATATAGATATGGTAACACAACTAATCCAATGGCTATTGATTGAGTTCCATCCTGAAATAGCTTGTAGTCCTTTGAGAGCACACATGTATGTAGAAGTGTATGATTTTGGAGAAGCCCAATCCAACATTGTTCAGGGAGGGTTGGGTCATTTGACAAAAAATGTACAAATACCTGATATTCTTTAATGTCAAGCCTGCTCTTCATGCAACAATATGCATATTCTTTGACAACTGTGTGAGCTGCAAGAAGTCTGATTTTCACCTTACATCCAATCTGTTTTACAAATGAAGGGTAATAGAGGCCTCTAGATGTTAACAGTGGCGATGCAACAAAATTTTGGGTCTGCCCTCTTTAGCACATAGAGGAAACTATTCCAGTCCATGATAGATTGATTCCTTAGTTTCCAATTTCTGATGTATTAACCTTTTGATCACAGGGACAATAATGCCATCAACATTCTATACAGGCAGGATGTCAATGCTTGCTTACTTGTTTACTTAAGTTTCTTCTACCTATCTCTGTCCATCCTATCTCATTTAGGAATTTCTATCTTTCTCCATCCCATCTCATTTAGGAATCTCTTTGATATATAGATGTCATTTTAAAGTATTTAATTCCTTTTTTTTGTCTTGATGGATGTATTTTGGCATTGGAAACTTCTACAGTTACCTTTTCAATAATGTGGAAAATCTGTTTTCTCAGTCCACTCACACAAAACATAGAAATCTTAAAACTCTAATAATTTCCCAATATTGAGGGAACAAAATGGGAAGAAATCTACTCATTTCAAAAGGACAACATTAAAATTCAAAAAAATAATTGCAAACTTGAATTTTTTTAAAGAAATGTCATGACCTAGACATAATTCCCACATTTTCTAGTAACAATTTTTGTTATTTTTATTTTATAACCTTCAACACTCCTGGCACGCAACACCCTCTCTACGCACCTCAAGTTAGCATGCACCATCAACATTGGAACACAATAAATTTCATTGCAGGCTTTAAAGTGGAAAAAGGAGGGCGCTTAGAGACAGGGTAGGAACAACATGAGTAAAGATATCGTCAGATGTTGGTGCAAATTATAGAAATTTCCAAAAACATTTCAACAACATAAAACCAGTCTAGTCCAGGATATATTAGATTCCTTAGTTTCCAATTTCTGATGTATTAACCTTTTGATCACAGGGACAATAATTCCATCAACGTTATATACAGGCAGGATGTCAATGCTTGCAAGGGTTTCTGAGAGGGAGAAGGCATTGTTCCCTACATAAAATGAGTGATTGCCTTTTTTTATCTCAAGTGCATACTCTGCAGTGAGCACTATCCTGACATACATGTACTCTTATGCAACTAATTCCAACGAGAGCATGCAGTCTAGCTCCCATATGAACTTTGATGTCATTTGCAAATGCATTGAGAAAGGTTAAAGCTGCAATTCCAAATATCTTATTATGGCTCTTTCCATATCTAACATTTTATTATAGACGTATCCTAGAAGAAGATCCAACTCTTTTGTCTTTGAAGTACGATACAATTATGCTTCTTGATGATCCTTTTCACCTGCAAAAGCAAACTGTGTCTTTAAGATTTTCCAATTTACTATCGTTGAGTCTCAGGAGTACTTAAATTACAAATGTGTACTACTTATAAATAAAACAACAAACACTTTAATTGAACCAGTCAATACATAATCTGTAGTTTTATCAAATTTGAAAAACAAAAATTAATATTACAGCTCCAAGCTCTGTTGTATGAACTGCTCTACTGAAGGAAAAAGTGTTGTAGCTGGAGCACTGTCCCAGCAATTCAGGTAAACTAACACCAATTTTCACATCGAAATGTATGTTAAAGGGTGCCAGTACACATGGGTCTGAGAAAAATTCAACAATTTTTTTTTTGTTAAACAATTTTTGTTTCCTTTGATTTGATTTGCTAGTTTATTTTTCTTGTAATGATAAAACTTGTTATCATTTATGTTTCTAATCTTAGTCTTAGCTGTAACTTTTTTGGTGAATGAGTTGATTCAGAAACAATGTTCATAAATTTCACCTTGAAATTTACATGGGATCCACCATGTCAAAACCAAACCTTTGCTCAGGCTAGTCCATTCAATGAAACTGAAGGAGGCATTTGATCTAGTTTGGACTTTAGACTGATGAAAAATGGAAAAATAGAAATGAAAAATGGAACATTTTTTGTTACTTAAAGTTCATTTCTTGGGACATTATGCTTCCTGGACCATCTGTCTTTTGTTTCTCCTTACTATCCATTGTTTATAATTCTTAATCTTTTGCAGCTTTGCATCTTTTGCGACTTGCCAAATTGTTAGGTTTAGTCAAATAGCTTGTGATGGGTATATGGTTAGATCGTTTGTAATTCTCTGAAAACAAACCCTAGATATTGGTGATGTAACAAGCAATGCTAACCCTTTATGCCTTCAGTCAAATAGCTGTAGGGCTTGAAGGAGTTGGAGATTTACTGTATACAGTAGAAATCTTGTTTCTTGTTGGGAAATTTGCGATGCATAGATTGTATATCTTGGTTCAAGTTTTCTGACTTTTTCAGGTCCAAGTTTATGCTTGATGATATTTTCGAATATTTTCCCTGGTGTTCGAGTGTTTCTGAGAAGTGTGTTTCCAAACCTTTTGATATTTTTCCGAAATGATATTTGTAACATTGTAAATATTTTCTTAGGTTGGAGGCTTTTGGGGGATCTTTAGTATGTTGCTTTGTGTAGGGTGTGGCAATGTTCAAGTGAAAAAAGTTTCATCTCTAAAATGTTAAATATTTGGATTTTTTTCAGTTGTTGGAATGTCCATGTAAGGGGGAATATATTTCACATATTTCATAGTGTCGTGCAGGGCTGGTTATAGGCATTAAGAACCAAGTACTTAAAAGACGTCAGCCCATGACAATGACACACTTGTTAAACTTGCCAAATAACAAAAAAATTTCCTTTGCTTTGCCAATGCCCATGCTGCTTGGATGCTTATCAACTTGAAAAATTTGCAAGGCATCATAACCTGTAGCATCAATTTTCAGAAATTTGTTTAATGACAACTCTGAAACCCTGTCAAATTTTAATGGTGTGGTGTCATATTCCTTCATTCCAATAGTGTTTACAAGCATCTCTTGTTGTAGCATAGCAAAAAGGTCCCCAACAACACGAAATTGCACATCACTTTCAATGTTCATCATGGAATTGAGCTGTTCATGAGCACATGCACAAACTAACAAATGTTCTTGTTCATTCAAAAATTCCAAACACTTGTTCAGAATATTAGCATGCTTCAACCTGTTGTTTGGGACCTTTAAAAGTAACAACCTATGAGCCAGCCAATACTCAAGGCTTCCAGCAATTCCTAAAATGGTAGCTATTAGATCACCATGATTAGGAATATCAGAGTTATCATTTCCAAAAATGTTGCAGTACCCACAAAGTTGAGGTGCAATAAATAAAAATATTTCATTGTTTATGCGATCATCCAGATAAAACTTGAGAACCTATTCCAAGATTGATAAGACTAAAGTTACTGCCCATATAAGCATATTCAAGAGCTCTAGACAAAATTTGCAGGAAAGCATCTCTTTGTCATAAAAGTTTTGTTTTGAGAGCAACCTGGAGTCTACATTTGTATGGATGTCTTGAGCTAGTTTTCCATTTATAATGTAGATGCAGGAGCTGGAGGATGGTAATGATTTTTCATGGTATTTCTCACACAAAATCTGTATTGCAAGGCCCCAAATAAAACTAAAATCTTGTATTCCCAGTTGAACCATGATGCAACCATATGTATTGGTATCCATTTAATTCATTTCTTTGGTATTTTGGGTGTAAGGGTTGAGATATCAGCACCTTGTTATGGATAGACTTGTGCACATCTTGCACCTTGTTATGGATAGACTTGTGCACATCTTGCACCTTTACTTAACCTTGCACCTTTACTTCACTTTGCTGAGCATACTGATTATACTTCGCACTTAGTACAGTCCTGTAATCTTCCCATAATCATGCAACTTCACACTAAACACAGTTCTGCAATTTCGCTCTTTAACACAGTCATATAGCTTCGTATATATATAAGATACTTCGTCTCCCTCCTTCGTATAAACAAAGTCCTAAACTCGCATTTATTGCATACCTAAAGTTCCGCACTAGATCACAGAGTCTTTATATCCAAACCATAATCCTTTTGTTTGCTGATATAATGTCCTATTCTTCAATCCACAGTTCTGTTCTCTCTTTATTGCACTTATATTTCAGTCCTGAAGCTTGTACTAAATCTCAGAACTCTTGACCGGAAATTTGTGTCAACTGAAATCCACATGCTCTTTTAAATAGTTGATTCTGAATGTAAATAAGCCGACCCGTACTTATGTTATGAGGCCGACTTGATCAGGGGTATGTGAGCCGACTTGTCCACTGCTCATAGGCTTTTTTGAGGAGATATTCAATGCTGATCTTGAGCATCATATTCAGCCATGTCTTCAAGGCTTATATGAAAAGGTCTTGAGGCATACTTCATTTACATGGCTCTTCATACACATGACTCGTAATTAGTACATTTATGACAAGATGACAAATCCCTAAAAGACATCAAGAAGAATTCTTTTGAACTATAATAAAAACCTTGCTCATGAAACCCAACCTAGTTAGTTCTACAAAATTATTTGTCGATGTGCCGATGGAGCTTGCGTACGCTGCTTGGGGTGTTCCTTTGGCATCACGGAGGATGGTGCCATATCCCGCCTGGCCGAGGTTACCCTTGGAGGCTTCGTCAAAATTGAGTTGAAGACAACCCGAAGGGGGGGAGGGGGGAGGGCGTCCCTGAGTCAGGCGAGGGTGGACCAAGTTGGAGGAGAGATTCAAAAGATGCAGGATGGCTAGATCGGATGGACCCGCATCCCAGTCCACAGGGTCCCAGGGGTTTACGAGAATGGATTCCCTAATGTTGAAGAGGGTCAAAGACCAGATGAGAGGGGCGGAAGGGGTTTTATTCTCAAAGATAGCAGGATTTATCCCCTTCCAAGTGTTCCAGAGTAGGAGAATAGGGAGGAGCTACCATGCTCTGGAGACCACTGGGTTGGAGAATCTGCGGGTCATCCAATCTTCAAGCAGGGCTCTGGTGGTAGCAGGGATGTCATCAACGAGGCCAAAAATATCAAAGGCTTGCGACTAGACCTGTTGGATTAAGGGGCAGTCCATGAACATGTAATGTTGGGTTTCTTCAGCCTGCCGAAAAAGGAAGCACATGGACAGCTTGATGAAGCACCTTTTAAGGAGACTATCCCATGTCAGGATACATTTGTGAATCGCTAACCAGAGGAAGTGGGCCACTTTCGGCCAAAGATGACTGGTCCATATTCTCTTCTAGACCTGAGTGTTGGGGATGACCGAGACCGCTGCACGAAGGAGATAAGCTTCCTAGACTGAAAAGACCCCGAAGGATGAGAGGTCCCATCTTAATTTGTCCGAGCCTTGGGAGGCATGGATTTTTTGTTGGGCGAGATACTAGGCAAGCTGATCTGACCCTTGGTGGGGTAGGTCTATAGGCCAATATTCTACAGTTTTCCATTGGTGCCAACCATGCTTGTTTGTTTGGTTGTGCCAATAATATTTTATTGTCATGGCTCCACAGGAATGGAAGAAGGGCATGATATCCGCCAAAGAATAGTCCTGAGAGAGGCAAGGGGATAGCTTCCAAGAGTCCTCCCAAAAGCGTCTAGTTTCCCCATCGTTCACCTCCCAGAAGAAGTGCGTGCGAATCAGGTCACTATAATTGTTGGCGAGGTTCCAGATGGCAGACCCTTGAATATGGAGGGGTGTGTGAAGGATTTCACACTGATTTTTCCCTTGGCCATACTTATGAGACCAAATAGTCTTCCATAATTTTGGTCCCCCTCTCATCCAACACCACCAGAGTTGCATTAAGAAAAGCTGGGTCCCTCAAGCTCAAACCCCCCATTAGTTTTGGGAGACACAACTTATGTCAGGTCACTAGAGGCCACTTTCTATCATCTGCAGTACCTCCCCAGAGGAATCACCAGAATAAGGCAATGAGTTTCGAGTAAATGCAGTTTGGGGTTGGAAGACCGGAAAAATGGTAGAGGGGAATTGCTCGTAGGACATATTTGAGGAGGGTGGCCCATCTCGCAAGATTAAGGACCCAAAAAGTCCAGTTAGAGAGCTTACTAGACAATTTCACACAAAGGTCTTTCTAGGGGGCAATGCGCAGAGGATTGAACAAGAGGGGAACTCCCAGGTACTTGGAGGGGAGAGATCTAACATTGAAACCCAAGGTTCTGGCTAAGCAAGCTTGAACTAGGCGGGGAGTGTTGAAGAAATATATATCAGACTTAAGCTTATTGAGGAGCATACCTGAGGCTTCTTGGAAGTCCTCCAAGATGATGTTGAGCTGGGAGGCTTCTTTCAGAGTCGCGGCACTAAAGAGAAGGTTATCATCCATGAACTATTGGTGAGTCATGTCAATGTTTGATCCAGGCAGATGAAGCCCTGTTATCTGATCGGATTGTTTAGTAGCCTTAAGCAAGCATCCCAACCCTTCGGTAGTAATAATAAATAGGAAGGGGGAGAGCAGGTCCCCTTGACGAATACCCCTTGAGGACCGGAAAGTTTCTGATGGTGTGCCGTTTATGAGAATGGAGAAAAATAGAGTGGAGATCATGGATTTAATCCATTGAATCCATTCAATTGAAAAACCAAATGCCTGCAGGGTTTCTAGAAGGTAATCCCAGCTGAGGCGATCATATGCTTTCGAGAGATCTAGTTTCAGCAACATTTCGCGAAGCTTATGCGTTTTGATAGAGTGGATGGTCTCATGCGTGGAGACAATGCCATCGAGGATTTGACGTCCCTCCACAAACCCTGACTGCTCATGACTAATGATGCGGTGAAGCAGTGGCTTAAGCCTGCAGACCATGATGGTGGAAAGTATCTTATAAATCACATTGCAGAGGGAGATAGGCCTAAAGTACCTCGGTCTTGTTTCCTCCTTCGATTTGAGGATGAAGGCAATGAAGGTGGAATTAAGGCCGGACCATACTTTTCTGAGCTGTCGTGATTCCTCCACAAAATCCCATATGTCGTGACTAAGGAAGGACCATCAAGCCTTGAAAAATTCTACAGTAAAGCCGTCCGGTCCAGGGGTTGTATTTGAAGGCAGGGCCTTCATGACTTCCTCTACTTCCAAAAGAGAGATTGGGCTTAGAAGAGCTTCATTTTGGTTTTGCGAGATCAAAGAGGGGATATTCTAGGTAACTTTACACAAAGCCTTCGATCTGTCATAACCTTCATCGTGCAGCAGGGAAGAGAAGAATGCTTGTAGCTCCGTTGCAATGTCTTCGTGGCAGTCTAGGCAGGAGCCATCGGTCGCCTGCAGGTGGGTGATTCTATTGCTTTACCAATGATAGATCATGGATTGGTGGAAGGATTTTGTGTTTCGTTCCCCTTCTCTCCACCACCAAATTTTGGATTTCTGCCACCACAATATTTCCTCCTACTGCTTCCGTTCCTCCAGGTCCTTGATCAAGAGATCTTCTTTTTTGGCCAGCTCTTTCATGCGGCTGTCCTAGATAATTCGTTGTTCTACTTCCTCTAGGTTGGATTCCAACTTCCTCTTTTCCTCAAGAATATCCCCAAAAGTTTCCCAATTCCATGCTTTGATATGGCCTTTGAGGCCTTGCTGCTTCTTCTGGAAAGATTGCATTTTGTTACTAGGTGGTGTACCCAGGACTGTCCATCACGAAGCTAATTGATCCACGAATCTTGGGTGTCGCAACCAAAAACTATCGAACCGGAACGAGGGGGGGGGGGTAGATGAGGATAGATCCACACTAATAAGCCAGTGATCCAAGCCGATGGAGGGGAGGATCTCAGAGGAGAGTTGAGGGTTGGTCATGATAAGGTGCTCCGAGAAGAGGAACTTATCTAGCCTGCAAGAAATTTGGTTCTCTCCCCCTCGTCAATTGTTCCAGGTATGAAGCCCTTGGTGGGGGATGGCATCAACGAGGTGGAGATCCTCAATAGTGTCGTTGAAGGCATGCGACGATGGGTCTAATCGACGAACTCCCCCACGCTTTTCTTCCAGGTTTCGAATCAAGTTGAAATCCCCTCCCAAGATCCAATCTTCCTTAGCCCATAACCTACTAAGGCTTTTTCAGATGCATGAGGAAAATCAATTTGTCATGAGGCATAGCTGGCCCGTAGACCACAGTTAGGCTCCTCCACCAATGTTCACCTGTCAAGTGAATTGAGGCCGACAACGTGAATTTTTTGCTGACCCAGTCTTCCAAGATAACACGTCTTGGGTCCCAAAGAATTGCTATGCCCCCGACAGCTTCGGTGGCTTCTATCGTCATGGCTTGGCTATTCCTCCAACATCTCTGGCTTTTTTCCTTAACTTTTTCGGCAGTCACCTTCCCCTCCTGCAAAATAACTATCTAAGGTTTGTAATTTCCTATTTTGTCCTTAAGGGATCAGATCTTCCCCGGGTTATTGAAGCCCTTGACATTCCATGACATGATCTTCATGAGGAAGGAGTGATAGATCTGGGAAAGAAATTCGTCAATTGTCCCATCTGCCCTGAGTTTAACAAAAGTTCTTTGGCTTCACGAATAAGCTCTTTGGTAGATTTGTGGCCCTTCTTTCTCTTATCATATCCCTTAGGGTCTTGGAGTGTTATGCTAAGGGGGTTTCCCTCTGTACCCATATTGTGGAGACCTGAGTCTGCTCATCTAGGACGATCCGTCCATTGGTTGAAAAGGGTGCCAAAATGGTTCAGTTGATTACCTAGGATATCTTTGATGCTTGTCTTGCTCGAGCTTTTGAATATTTCCAAAAAAAATTTCTCCTCTGCTTTGAGCCTGTTGTGTCGCTCCTTAGCTTTTAGGATCCTACTCATTTTCCTCAGGACCTCCTGGATGCGTCGATCTGATTCAATGTGCTCAGGGATCTTTCTCTTGGAGGAGAGTTTGTCTCCGAGGGTGGAGAGTATCTTGTCAATGTTTATCAATTGAGGAGCTCCATGGGATGAAGAGAGGGATTGGGAAGGGGGGGAATGGACGAGGACCAAGGATTCGTCAGCCAGGGCCACAAAGGAGTTTTTAGATTCAGGAGGCATCGACTTAGGGGAGGAGGACGAGGCCTGGGGCAGGCATGCGATTGGGGGCTCGAACGATCAAGAGGATTGGACTACTGATTTGAATGTTGTGTCCGAGTGGCCCTGAATCGATGCCCTTGAACTGATTGAAAGCCATCACCACCCTTAGCTAGCGCAGTTGCACGAGCCTCTTCTACTACTGTTAACAGGCAGTCGCGGAAGAGATGATCATACTCATGGCACCTGTGGCATTTGAAAGGAACATGTTCATAATCCAGTGGTTGTGTCCATGTAGAGTCATAGACCAGATTGATAGATTTCAGCAGCGGTTGGGATATATTCATATGGACACAGATCCGGGCATACGTTGCATGCCGTCGGCGTTTGGTGATATTCGAGATCTTAACAAATGTGCCTATTGAGTTTCCGATTCCTCCAGGATATCAAGCTCCCAGAAATCATCGGGGAGGGAGTAGAGCCGAACTTAGACAAGAGCCGCAGTGAATTCCTCTTTGTCTGAGTTGTAGCATTCCTCCCAATAGCGAATGAAGAGGCTTGCACTTCCCATAAAATATGGTCCATTCTCAAAGATTTGCTTGCAGTGTTCCAGATCTTCAAAGATCATATTAAATAACCCTTTGGCCCTGATTCAAAGCTCGATATTTCCCTTTGGGGACCACTTGTTCTGGATCCAAGCCAAAATATCTTGATCTCTAGGCCAGATCCCCAAAAATGTACAGATCATTGCATGATCTTTCATATACTGTTGATATTTTTCCAAGTGTTTGTTAGGAATGAAAAATTTGGGGTTGATTGCTGCCTTAGGAAGGCAACAACTTCTACCACCCTTTGCTTACCACTGTGCCCCCATAACTGGGTTTTCCGCGAATGAGGAGGAGCCGTTCGATCCATTGAGAGGCTAGCCTTGCACGAAGGGGGTCTGGTTTGCTGCATCACGCTAGGACTATGGTCTCTCCCGCTGTGGCAGGGGGCCTAACATGGGGGCTTCCACCTGGGCTTGGAAGGGTTCAAAACCTTGCAAAAGCAGTGCACGACGGGGGCAGAGTAGAGGATTGATGACGTAGAAGGTTACGGTTGAGCTGAAGAAATCCTAGCAGAGCTCGCTAAGGATACTTGCTAAATATATCAATGAATATTTATTTTGCACCTTTAGTTAATGTTATGGAGTTTGGATCATAAGAACTATTTGGAATTGGCTTTGTTGATTAGGTAATCAACATGGAATGCGGAAATTTTTTGTCTAGTCATCTGCCACAGACTCGTTATGACAATTATTTAGATGCAGATAGCTTGAATCTAGGTGATCAGGAAAATTCCTAATTTCTAGCATGAAACTTTTCATTGCTCAACTTTGTAGGGTTATTGAGTACCTGAAATATAATTTGAAGAAGTTATAATGGTTCCTTGTAGCTTTCTTCAGGTTTTTGAGAAACCGGTTTCGAGAATGTATCTTGGTGACATTGCGAGAAGGGTGATTCCTAGGATGGCAGAGGAATCAAATATTTTTGGATATGTGACCCCTTCAAGCCTCTTTGATTCGTTCATCCTCAGGTTTGTATGCAAAGATTTTTGTGTACAACTGTTTCACTACATTGATTAGAATTTTGTTTTAGTACAATTTTTCTAAGTCAATGGTTGCACCTATTAGAAGGAATAGTGGGATGGTTGTCCGATTGATTGGCAAGGAACTTGTTTCATGCGCATCTGCTAAGCAAACATTCATGTCCATTGGGGTATCTCCCTATTTTAGGAATAACCCATGCAACAAAATATAGTTCATTGTGATAATGTTTCTCTTCTAAACATGTTTTTTCTATTTGAAATATGCAAGTTTTCCTTTTAACATGAAGTCTTATAAGAAATATTGTACACAATTTTTTACATGCTTGAATTGTCTATCACATGGCCAAACTATTATTTTTTAGTACCATAAGCATTTTATGAAAATCAATGAAATTCACTTTTTCATTTGGCAAGGCCTTTGGGTAGCTTCATAAACCTAAAAGATTGAATGCGAATTTTGTTTTGAGGATATAAAAAAACTTCATGGATAGAGCAAAAAATTTGGAAGATGAGTTCTCTAGGTAGTATTTCTCTTTGAACAACACCACTAGTTGCAGTGTTATAGTTGTTTATCAAGCTTCAGTAAAAAGCTTGTCCTTTTTTGATTGATTATTAATTGATTGAATTTTTATTTATACTTGTTGTTCTTTCTTGAAGTTTTTGTGCTAACTATTTTGAACTAATGGAGGATCAAACATTGATGGTATTGTTGTAATATGTTAAATTATTTTTTTTATTGGATCAAGTATTTGCTGTAAAAGATCAATCAATGTGTTATATCTTGGAAGTTACAAGTATGGTAAATATGGGAAAACTATTGGTGCTTTGCATGGAAATCTGCAAAACATATCAAAACTACTTATTTTATTTTTTTATTATAATTATCAATGATGTTTTGAGTTTGAGTGATTGAGGATGGCCACATGTGTACCCTCAAATTAGAAGTTTGGTGTTGGAATTCGGTGTGGATTTTCCATTCAAGAATCATTTAGAAACTGGAGTCTGAAATTTAAATTTCAAAATAATCATTTTTGGGGGATTACTAGTGGTGATTGCTACATATTTTCGATGTTGGAAATTTTCTCTAGATCATAGCTAATATATTGTACCACAAGTGAGGAACACAATGGGAACATAATTGTATTTGAAATTTATCCACTTATATTGTAGTGATACATAAACATAAGAAAAACACTAATAATTTGATATAGATTGGTGGGCTTATTCATATGTGATAATGGACCCAAATAGTAGTTCTTATCTGAAGAAATGCTCATCATACTTGGGCATTCTTGACATCATCGACCTCTAGCCCTGTATTTATTCACTTAGCCTTCTAAATTATCCAGTTATATACATGTATACGAGGCTATCCTATTAGTGTATACTTTTTACTTCATTTCATTTTATTTTAGACTTAGCTTTGACAATTTCTAGGAGTTTTTTTTGCAGTTCCATATTGTATAAGTAATCCACAACTTGATATATTTATCATGTAACTTAGTTGGCATGATTGTGCATAATCTTTCCTTCAATGTTGAATACTAATTTTACTAAGGTGTTATTTTCTATGGTGATGTTTTATTTTCTTTGTTTATACACATCATTTGGCCACATAGAACCCACTATTGCCCAATTTAAGAAAACTTATTCGAGTTTCTTTTTTTTATGGGGAAAAATGACATTGAAAATATTGCTGATGTTGAGGTATATATTGTATAAATCTTTTATAGTATACTTTAGTTTATATTCCAGTGTTCATCGTCTTTCATGTCTTATACTTTGCATTGTATCTTCTTTATTTTTCAAGAAAGGAACTCAGTATTGATGGTAAGAAGCATGAATTAAAAAAAGAGGAGAACAATAACAATAGAGCGAAAAAATGCAAATTAAAGAGAGAGAGAAGAGAATTGGTTTAGTGGTACCTGTAGAGTCAATATCTCGCATAAGACACAAATGGAGATTGATGGTCAAGTCTTCAAAGTTGGTGAATTCACCTACAATGCCTTGGAAACACAATGATAATGTTTTGAAGTGATGAAACAATATTTCATGTGTAAATTGTACTCCAACCAATATTAAGTTGGAAACTCATATTGTAATACTTGGTATTTTATATAATATAATCTATGTGGTTGAAATTATTTATAGTTTCACTTGATATTACTTACTATTGTATTTAACATATGTAACTTTGTGTTTTCATATTATGTAAACAAGTAAATTGTATGCCAATTTTTGAAGAGGTTAATCCCCTCTGCGGACAGAGGCGATCCCTACTAGCCCAGATCGGGTCTAGCAACAATCGAACACGCTACAATGTAGGTTCCTAATTGCAAATAAACCGACTTGCGATGAAGGCTTACCTGGAATCCAACGCTGTCATCTGTAGAAGAGGTGGTGCTCCTGTTCCTTAGCTCTGGCAGATCACGATCCCCACAATCTCCGTGATGGACACCTGCACATGCGAGAAACAAAACAAACGCAAGCGTAAAATCCAGTATATGCAACTATATGTCAGTCGGAAAAGACATAACTCATCATCATAATTAACAACAAGAGTGGAACCATAACCAATAGTCGCTTATTATTAATCAATCAAAAGAAGAATACAACCATAGTTCCGACGCTGAATTCTCCTTCGGTTGGTCATCAGCAGAACATGTCTCGATAAAGCTTGTCAGGGATAGGAAAAACCTCTCTCTTCAGGTACTTGACAATGATCTCCTTGCTTGGATTTAGCCTCAGGGGAATGAATCAAGGCTTTTACAGCATAAGGCTCTTGGGAACTTGGAGACTAGCTTGCGAAGGAGATGAGCAAGCTTTTATAGATGGAGGAAGGGGAGTTGGGATCCCTATAATCATGGAATTGGCCCTATCATCAAGGAAGCTTCCATGAGAGGTGGCAAACCACTTCCTCTACATGGAGATCCGGAGCCAAACCTCCCAACTCAAATTAGATACCAGTTCTTGGATCAGTTAGGACGAAACTTCCGCCATTTATTTTTAAAAAACACTCCTTAAATTTGCTAGCACGAGTGAAAATCTGTGACAGAGCGCCAATTGGCGCGACCTCTTTGAAGGATTTTCCCCATTGGCACGGGTACTGAACTGGCTGCCCGCGCCAATGCAAAAAGGGGTGTTTTTAGGGTTTTTCACAAGGAGTTGTCTTCAGGGCAATGAAAGCTCATGTTCAGAGGGATGTCATGAAAGTGGTTTCAAGTCATGTCATTGCTCACAGGTCACGGAATGAGCCCTCCAGTTGTGCGGGATGGGGAATTGCAGGGACGGTGACAAATTGCTGTGTAACACCAATTTTTTTTAATTTAGTTGCAAAATCGTACTAATTAATTTATGTTGATTAATAATGAACACATAAAAACAATCTAAAACTACTAAATTAGTGGTTTATGTTTATTAATGATGAACACAAATAAAATGAATATACGAATAAATTAGTTTCTTATAATGATTGTTAATGAAAGTAAATGAAATGAATATAAACTACTAAGTGGTCATTTATATAATGAATATGAAACTACCAAAAATAAATAAATGAATACTACAAATGATAAATTTGTGACTACAAATGAGGACTAAATTTTGCATATATATGACTATTAGTAGCTAATTTACAATATCTTATAACACGACCAAAATTTAGTCATATTTCTTTGGTCATTAATTAGTTTCAAACAATTGCTAAAAACTACATATATATGACTATTAGTAGCTAATTTACAGTATCTTATAACACGACCAAAATTTAGTCATATTTATTTGGTCATTAATTTGTTTCAAACGATGACTAAAATTTGTACATATATGACTATTAGTAGCTAATTTACAGTATCTTATAACACGACCAACATTTTGGTCATATTTCTTTGGTCATTAATTGGTTTTCTTGGATAATCATTTAGTTATATATTTTGTTGTATATTTGGTCGTTAATTGTGGGAATTAATGACTAAATCAATGACCAAATTTATGACTAAATATACTACTAGATAATAAATTTGAGACAACCAATTAATGACTAAGCTAAAAACGACTAAAAGTTGGTCGTGTTATAAGATACTGTAAATTAGCTACTATTGGTCACCGACCGAAAAATAGTCGTTTATATGCAAATTTTAGTCGTTTTTTTAGTAACTAATTAGCCATTTTTTACTAGTGATGTATTCCTTGAGAAGTCGTCTATGAATGAAACATAGTAGACAAAGTTTCCCAGTGATGGAACTGACACAGGTCCAAACACATCACTGCGCACAAGTTATAATATCTTGTTCGCCCTCTTAGCACCAGAAGGAAAACTCACCCGATTCTGCTTCCCATATACACAATGTTCACAGAAATCGAAATCCAAAGAGAAATTAGACATACCTTCTACCATACCATTTCTATGCAATATCCGAAGGCCCTTCTCTCTAATATGTCCAAGCCTTTGATGCCATAGCATGGTCTTTTCTCCATAGACAACTAGGCTTTCTGCTCCACTTTCAGGAGCTATAGAACTGTTACACCCATCAATAATAGTGCTACCTTGTAGCTTGTACAGAGTTCTAGACCGAACTCCCCGCATTAATACCAGTGCTCCCCAAACCATCTTGTAGGCATCGTTCTCAAACATTGTTTTTACACCTGCATCATCCATCTTGCTTACAAAAATAAGATTTCTGGCCAATGCAGGAATATGCAGAACAGCAGGAAGTGTTCTAATCCTTCCACCTGCAGCTTCAGCTTCACCTTTCCACGTCCGACGATTCTGGCCTTCCTATCATCCCCTAGGAAGACATCATCGCCATCATATTTCTCATACTCACAGAACCACTCCCGATGGGGAGTGAAGTGAAAGGATGCACCTGAGTCAATCAACAATGACTCATGATCTACATGTGTATTTGAAGAAGAAGCCAAATACACATCCCCACCTTCATCCAAGGTGGTTTTTGCCTCTGCAGAAGGAGCATCATCAGATCCCTTTCCTTTCTCAAGAGCTTTAGATCTGCATTCCTTTTTGTAGTGCCCTTCCTTTCCGCATTTCCAGCACACCTTTACAAACTTTCCAGAAGATTTAGATCTCCCTCTAGATTTAGATCTCCCACTCGAAACCTTATTCTTGTTTCTGTTCTGGGACCTTCCTCGTACAGATAAGGCATCTCCATTTTGACCCTCCATATTTCTTCGTCTCATTTCCTCCGACAGCAAGGCTGAGACAATGTCATCAAAATTCAAGGTAGTTGTGTTGCTACCTATTGCAATAACCAGACTATCCCACGAGTCTGGTAGAGAACACAACAAACTGATGCACTTATCTTCATCCGAGATTTTAATATCAACAAATGATAGTTGACTTACCATAGTATTGAAGGCGTTCAGATGCTCTGTCACCGAGTCTCCATCCTTCATCCTCAGGTTATACAGCTTTTTCCGCAGGAACAACTTATTCACCAGAGACTTAGATTGGTACAAAGTCCCAAGTTTTTCCCACAAGGTCTTTGCCGTAGCTTCCCCAGATACATTCAACAATACTGAATCTGAGACACACAACCGTATTGTGCTTTTAGCCTTCCGATCCATTTTCTTCCAGTCTTCATATGACATTGCCGTTGGTTTAGTACCTGGATCTACCGCGATCCACTGATCTTTATCCACCAACAGATCCTCCATCTTGAGCTTCCACAACTCAAAACTCTGACCATTAAATTTCTCGATCTCTATCTTCCCACCGCTCGCCATCTTCTTTCACAGCAAGAATCGATCCTGCAGATCTCCCACTGAACAGGGTCTACCTCAGGCCCAAGCAAAAAACCCTCAGCAGCAAAGGCGTCCCCTTGAAGCCGAAACAACTTTGATACCAAATGTAGGTTTTAACCCTGAACAGAAATTATCTACACACGAATCTTATAACAGAAAATAAACAATAGCGAGAGCATAAAACATAAAACAGATAAACACAGAGATTTTCCCCTGGATCCCAAATTGAGACGACCAGCTTGATATTTCATTATATTCCTTTTAGTGTTACAACACATATATATACATGCCGAAGCATACATAAAACCTAATCCATTAACCCTGGATTAGAACATAACCCTAGTTCCCTTGATCGGATCTACAAAAATACCATAGGCTTAAAAACCATCGTACCCCAAAACCATGCACAAAACCATGGGCACGGACCACCCACCGGAAATTAAGGACCAAAAATTTTCGTCGGGGTGCTGCCCCGGACCCTAACAGGGGGGGGCTATCGCCCCCCTCTTACCCCCCCATGCGTGCTTAGTCGTGGAAAGAATATAACACATACCCAACACTCAGTTCGAAAAGAGCCTCTTCCTTATTGGCTCAAGTTCCAAAAAAACTTGATCCAGAAACCTTTGAAGAAGCCTCCAGTCATCCAGATTGGGATGAAGCTATGAATGAAGAGTATCGTTCCTTATTGGAAAAAAATACTTGGGATATTGTTCCTCTTCCAAAAGGAATAAAACTTGTCAGATGCAGATGGGTTTACGAAACCAAGTTTGGACCAGATGGAAAAGTGGATAGACATAAAGCTCGTCTTGTCGCTAAAGGTTTTTCACAAGTTGAAGGCATTGACTATACTGAAACCTTCTCCCCTATTGCCAAAATTAATTCTATCTTCCTTGTTCTTTCCCTTGCCGCCTCCTTTAAATGGGAAGTCCATCAGATGGATGTTAAATCCGCCTTCTTACATGGAGATTTGCATGAAGAAATCTACATGGAACAACCCCCTGGATTTATCCAAAAAGACTCTAACCTTGTTTGTCACCTTAGGAAGTCTTACTATGGTCTCAAACAAGCTCCTCATTCTTGGTATGCCAAAATGGATAGATTTCTCTTAGATAATGGCTTTTCTAGGTGTCATTCTGACAACACTGTCTACACCAAGAAGGTGGGTAATTCCTTCAACATCCCTGTTCTTTATGTTGATGATCTTATCCTTACTGGTAGTGATCCAAATCATATCAACCATGTGAATTCTAGCCTCAAAAAGAATTTTGAAATGACAGACTTAGGACACTTGCATTATTTCCTTGGTCTTCAAGTCTTTCAATCCAAGGAAGGCATTACCCTCTCTCAGTCCAAGTATTCCTGTGATCTTCTACACCACTTTCACATGGAAGACTGTAAGCCTGCCCCTTCTTGCTTTCAGTCTGGAGTCAAGCTTTCAGTCAACTGTACTACCCCTGAAGTTGATGCTACCTTATACCGTCAACTTGTTGGTAAAATTTTGTATCTAACTCATACCCGTCCTGACCTTTCCTTTGTCGTTGGTCTTGTCGCTCGGTTTATGCACCAACCTCATGAAAGTAACTGGAAAGCAACTAAAATAATACTTTGATATATTCGAGGTACTGTTCAGTTTGGGATTCATTATAGTGTAGGAGCATCTCCCTTGTTGATTGGTTTCACTGATTCTGATTGGGCTGGTGACCTTGATGATCGGAAGTCCACTGCCGAATATGTATTCACTCTTGGTTCAGGACCTATTACTTGGTATTGTAAGAAACAAAGTGCCATCTACCTTTCTTCAGCAGAAGTAGAGTATCGTGGTGCAGTTGAAGCCAGCAAGGAAGTCATGTGGCTTCGTCAGATCCTGTCTGAATTTGGTCTTCATCAGCAGCATCCAACTACACTTTGGTGTGATAATAAAAGTGCCATTCAACTATGTAAAGATCCAGTTCAGCATCAGCGTATGAAACACATTGACTTCCACATACACTTCATCAAAAATCTCATTCATGATCGTGTTCTTGAAGTGCAGTATTGTCTGACCAATGATCAAGTTGCCGATATCTTTACGAAGGCTCTCACATAAGAGAAGTTTACCAAACTTCGATCCATGCTTGGAGTTCAGGT